>CAUYON010047558.1:0-50769 GCA_963573935.1 Arctocebus calabarensis
AATCTCGTCCCTCCCCACCCCTCCCCACCCTTGCCCTTTTCCCCATATTCTTGTGCTATAATTGGATTATAGCCTTCATATGAAAGCTATAGATTAGTTTCATAGTAGGGCTGAGTACATTGGATACTTTTTCTTCCATTCTTGAGATACTTTGCTAAGAAGAATATGTAAACATGAAAGAGGTAAGGTCTCTATCTTTCTTTAAGGCTGCATTATACTGCATTATATTCCATGGTGTACATATACCACAATTTATTAATCCATTCATTAGTCAATGGGCAATTAGGCTTCTTCCATGAATTAGAAATTATGAATTGGGCTGCAATAAACATTCTGATACAAATATCTTTGTTTGTGATTTTTGGTCTTCTGGATATATACCTAGTAGAGGAATTATAGGATCAAATGGCAGGTCTATTTTTAGATCTTTAAGTATTCTCCAGACATCTTTCCAAAAAGAACATGTTAGTTTGCATTCCCACCAGAAACGTAGGAGTGTTCCCTTTTCTCCACATCCAGGCCAACATCTTTGGTTTTGAGATTTTGTGATGTGGGCTAATCTTACTGGGTTAGATGATATCTCAAGTAGTTTTGATTTGCATTTCTCTGGTGATTAAGGATGATGAGCATTTTTCCATGTGTCTGTAGGCTGTACACCTACCTTCTTTAGAGAAATTTCTCTTCAGGTCCCCTGCCCATCCTGAGATGGGATCACTTGCTCTTCTCTTGCTAATATGTTTGTGTTCTATGTGAATTCTGGTTATTAAACCTTCGTTGGAGACATAACCTGCAAATATCTACTTCTTCCATTCTGAGGGCTGTCTGCCTGCTTTACTTACTGTGTTCTTGGCTGTGCAGAAGCTTTTTAGTTTGACCAGTTCCCAGTAGTGTATTTTTTTTTATATAATTTTATTGAATCATAATTCTGTACATTGGTGCAATCATAGGGCATGATTCATATACATTCAGAAATGTTTTCATCGTACTTTTACAGATAGCCTTCATGGCATTTTCTTGATCACTATATAAAGACATTGATACTCTACATTTAATATTTTCTTAAGTGTTCTGATCATGAAAGGATGCTGGATATTATCAAAAGCTTTTTCTGTATCAATTGAGAGTATATTGTCCTTATTTTTTAATTTGTTTATGTGCTGGATTACATTTATAGATTTATGTATATTGAACCAGCTTTGAGATCCTGAGATAAAGCCCACTTTGTCATGGTAAATAATTTGTTTGATGTGTTGCTGGATTCTGTTTGCTAAGATCTTATTGAATATTTTTGCATCAATATTCATTAGTGATATTGGTCTATAATTTTCTTTTTTTGTTGTGTCTTTCCCTGGTTTAGGAATCAAGGTGATGTTTGCTTCATGGAGTGTGTTGAGTAGTATTCCTTCTTTTTGTATATTTTGAAAAAGGTTGAGTAATATGGGTACTATTTCTTCTTTAAAGGTTTGGTAGAATTCTGACATGAAGCCATCTGGTCCAGGGCTTTTCTTCTTAGGGAGATTTTGTATAATTGATGCTATTTTAGAACTTGATATCGGCCTGTTCAACATTTCCATTTCCTTCTGGCTAAGTCTTAGGAGGTGGTGTGCTTCCAAGTATTGGTCAATTTCCTTCATATTTTCATATTTTTGAAAGTAAAGTTTCTTGTAATATTCGTTAAGGATTTTTTGAATTTCAGAGGGGTCTGTTGTTATTTCCTCTTTGCCATTTCTGATTGATGAGATGAGAAATTTTACTTTTTTTTCCTGGTTAGGTTAGCCAATGGTTTATCTATTTTATTGACCTTTTCAAAAAACCAACTTTTTGATTTATTGATTTGTTCTATAATTCTTTTGTTTTCAATTTCATTTAATTCTGCTCTAATTTTGGTTATTTCTTTTCTTCTGCTGTGTTTGGGATGGGGATGTTCTTCCTTTTCCAGTTGCTTGAGATATCCCATTAAGTTGTTAACTTCCTCTCTTTCCATTCTCTGGAGGAAGACTTGTAGTGCTATAAATTTCCCTCTAAGGACTGCCTTTGCAGTATCCCAGAGGTTCTGATAATTTATATCTTCATTGTCATGTTATTCCACAAATTTGGAAATTTCCTTATTAATCTTATCTATGACCCATCTGTCCTTCAGCATGAGGTTGTTTAGCTTCCATGTTTTTGTTTGAGTATGCAGATTCTTGTTGTCATTGAGTTCAACTTTTATTCCATCGTGGTCTGAGAAGATGCAAGGAATAATTTCTATTATTTAAATTTGCTGAGGTTAGACTTGTTTCCTAAGATGTGATTGATTTTGGAGTATGATCCATGGGTTGATGAGAAGAATGTGTATTCTGTTTTGTTGGGATGAAATGTTCTGTAGATGTCTGTTAAATCCAACTGTTGGATGGTTAAGTTTAAATCTAAAATCTCTCAGCTTCTTTTTGGAAGATCTGTCCAACACTGCTAAAGGAGTGTTAAAATCTCCGACTACTATGGAGCTGGAGGAAATCAAGTTGCTCATGTCTGTTAGAGTTTCTCTTATAAATGAGGCACATTCTGGTTGGGTGAATAAATATTAATAATTGAAATGTCATCATATTGAGTATTACCTTTAACAAATATAAAGTGTCCATCCTTATCCTTCCTTACTTTGGTTGGTTTAAAGCCTATTGCATTTGTGAGTAAGATTACAACACCTGGTTTTTTCTGCTTTCCATTTGCCTGGAATATAGATGACCATCCCATCACCTTGAGTCTATATTTATCTTTGAGATTCCTGTATGCAGCTGATATCTGACCTGAGTTTTTGTATCCAGTCAGCCAAACTGTGCCTCCTTAGAGGACAATTTAAACCATTCTCATTAAGTGAGAATAATGATAAGCTTTTCAAAAGTCCAGTAGGCATTTTTGATCCTTTCACCATCGTGGAAGTTGGAATTTGAATGGAAGTTTCTGAGTGAGTTTACTTTTGTGGTGGAGGTTTACACTGGTTATTATGGAGGATAGGCCTGAGAATATCCTGGAGAGTTGGTGTAGTTATGGCAAATTTCTTCAACATGTGGATGTCATTAAAGTATTTAATTTCTCCATCATAAGTGAAACTCAGTTTGGCTGGATATAGGATCCTGGGTTGCAAGTTATTTTGTTTTAGGAGATTAAAATTCGATGCCCATCCTCTTCTAGCTTGAAAGTTTTGAGAAGAGAGATCTGCAGTTATTCTAATGTTCTTCACCTTGTACGTTATGATTTTCTTGCATCTTGCTGCTTTCAGAATCTTTTCCTTCATATTAACTTTAGTGGAGTTCCTATGATGTGACTGGCGGATGTCTTATTCAGGTTGAGTCATGCTGGGGTTCTGCAACTGTCTGCTATCTAAATTTCAGAGTCTCCTGGCATGTCTGGAAAGTTCTCTTTCATAATATCATGAAGAAGGAACTCTGTGTCTTGTGAAGCTAGTTCATTGCTTTTGGGTATCCCTATAAGACAAATATTGGTTTTCTTTGAATTATCCCAGAGCTCTCTGAGAGAATGATCCATTTTGCCTTCCATTTATGTTTCTCTTTGAACATTTGGGAGCATTCGAAAGCTCTGTCTTCAATGTCAGAAATCCTTTCTTCTGCTTGTTCCATTCTGTTGCTGAGGGATTCTACTGTATTTCTCAGATATTTGAGCGCTGCAACTTCTTGTCTCAATGTGTCAAAATCTTTGGTCATTTTGTCTTGAATTGGTTGAATTCTTGAGACATCTCTGGGATTACTGCTTGAAATTCTACTTCCATCTTTTCCTCCATTCTGTTAATCTTATTTGCTATCCAGATTCTAAATTTGATTTCTGACATCTCAGCCATTTGATTATGCATGGGATCTTGTGCTGTGTCTGCATTATCATTCCTTAGGGGAGTTAATCTACTCTAATTATTCATATTGCCAGAGTTTTTCTGCTGATTCTGCCCCATGGTTGTTTTTCACTGTCTAGCTAGATGAGCAAGTAAGGTGAAATTGGATTGGAGACTTCTGGTGTTGTGTTTGACCAGCCCTTCAGTAAGAAACTGGGGCTGGAGACCTCAGCTTTTCCTTTACAATTTTGCAAAGGACTTGTGCAGTACTATAGTCTGTGACTCCAGAGGCCTGATTGGTATAGTGAGGGTAGGTGGCTCTGTCTTGTATTTAGCTGATCTCTGTCCAATCCTAGTAAATCAGTGACTGTGGGTTGCAGTCTTTGCTTTGGAGAAATATAAGCAACTGGGACATCACATCCCCTACAGGTAATACTTGGAAAGAGGATAATCAGACCTTCCCACTACAACAAAACCTAGGGAATCACCTTCAAGCATCCTTGGGTGATTTGTCTAGTTCAAGAGTTCCAAACCAATCCTCCCAAACAGCACCCACTCTCTAACTGGAGAGTTCAAAAGGTCTCCAGCAACTAGATATTAGGAGTCTACTGGTAGTTCAAGTGTGACTTAAGTACCTCTGGTGCTCCGAGGGGTCAGATAAACCCGTCCAGTGGAAGGTTTAGAGCAAGGAGGTTGATGGCTCTTTCCCCACCTTGCTCACCCTTCTCCACCAGTCTCTGGTAGCCACACCAGCAGTCTCCATTAACCCAGTCTCTGTGGCCCAGTTCTGTTCAATTAGCAAATGTGCCAGGACTATGTGGCTGCCAGAATCAAAGTAGGGTCACTGCCTCCTCCTCATGGTTACCACCCACTGCCACCATCCAGCAGGGGCAGTTGATGCCTGCTTGCCTCAGGTGCACAAAGGCAGTTGGAGAAAATGCCACCTGAGGTCAATCTAAACATGAGTAAATCCTAACAGCAAAATAACTTCTCCCTCAGCCACCACACCTTTGTTGCCACTGTTCTGTAACTATAGGGTGAGTTCTGGTTCCCTCTGGTAGACTACTGGGTTGGGGAGATGACTCTCCCAAATTAGACCCCAGCCAGGTTTCTCTATTAATGCTGATGTTAGGTGGAAGGTGTCACCCCCTGGGTTTGTGCACCTTAGCAGTTCCCACGTCTCCACCCGTAGTGCAGATACCCAAGTCTCCGCCCGGTGTGGAGATACACTTTCTCAGGGCCAGGTGAATCACCTTTCCCTGTCTTTGTATTGTTACTGGATGTTACTGTTACTGCCTTAGTCTACGCAGTGCCCAGTCCTAGCCAAGAAGTGCAGAAATTCTGGTCTTTGCAGAGGTTCAGCTTCTAGACCACCAGGCCAGGGCGAAGAGTAAACTGGAAGTTCAGGGTGGCAAGGAAAATATTTGTTTAAATTTCCTGCCAGACAAGGGAATTCCTGGGCTCATGGCAGGGGCTCTCTGGAGGAGTCCCTACTCCCAGCAGTTCCTTCCGGTGGGATGAGGGAGGAGAGTCTCAGTTCATTGCTCACAAGTAACGATCCCACAGCAAGCAAGCAACTCTCTTAGGGGATGTCCTCTTGGGGATGTGATCTGTACCTGAAATTTGTTTCCTTGGAGTTGAAGCTTGCCTTGGCAGGGAAGATGTAAAGTTTTCTATCTCTTCTCTCAGCTCAGCTCCCCTCCTTCATCTTTGTTGGGTTCTTTCTGGCTGGTATCTCTCCCTCTGGACTGGAGCTTCGGTTGAAAGCTGGCTCCAGTCAACCATCAACCCCCATTCCTCCTTGTTCTTGTTGAATGTGTAAGTTGGAGTTAGGGAACATAGCCAACCCGAGGATTCAGCACAACACAAAACACGTTGAAACCAAACAAACAAATAAACAGACAAAGAGGCTACCAGACACACAAGTACACAGATGCACAGAAAATCAGAAACTGGACATACAGACAAATAACAACTACAACAGAAATGAGGTTAATCAAAAAGAATTAAAAAATTTTTAAAAACTTCTAAAAATCTGATGTAAGCACTCTTAGCAACCATAAAAAGAGGAGAAGAGGATGAGAAGAAAAAGAAAAAAATTAATAATAAATATATTATTTATAAAAAAAGAGGAAAAAATAAAATATTAGAAGAATAATGGAAAACAAAAAAGGGCACCAACCACCGAAGTATTATTCTTATATATATACATATGTAAAAAAAATACAACTATAGGAAGGACGTCTAGGGGTCAACTTTAATAGGAATATATCAATATTGCAATATACTTTCTGGACACTAGGTGGCGGTGCCAGTGGTTCCCAGGCTTATACCTGGTTCATGTTTTACTTTGTTATCAAGGTTCCTGCTGTATCTAGCCCTTAGAAAGAGGTTCCTGTCAGTGCCATTTCTGGAATTTCAGAATATGTCCATTTTCCAACTGCCTGCCCAACCTCGGCAGACCTGTTCAAGACAGCACCCCTATGTAACCTCCAGACTCAGCACAGGAGACCATGCTGCACCAGTTTCTCCACTCAGTGCCCAGTTTTGCTGCAAACTTGGAATTGCAATCTTCCATGGGGGAGGGGCTGGTTGCCACTGGCACCCACCATTTCAGCAGCAGCAGAGACTTTTCCCTCAGAGTCCAAGGCTCAAGATTATGCTTTTGAGAATTGCAATCTGTCCAGTTGCTGCACACCCTGAACTGCTAGTCTATGCCAATAATGTCCATTGTGGAAAGATTAAATCCTTTCATTCATACCTGCTGTTCCTAAAAAAGGTGCCAGTGGTGGGTCCCCATTTCCAAATGTGTGAGTTCTTGGGAGGGATACTTTTCCCCTAATTTTCTATTGGGCAGTCTAGCCCCTTGCCGCTTTGAATGGCATCCTTTCTGATCACAAATTTCTGCTCAGGAGTCCATGCTTCACTGATCTTTCCACAAAAACACCTACTTTCCCCATGAACTAGGAACTGCAATCCTCCATGGGGGAGAGGTGGGTTGCTGCTGCCACTGGTGCCCCTTTAACAGTGGCATGAAAATTTGTCTAGCAGAAACCGTGGCTCCAGGTTAGATTTTAAGTTCAGAAATCCAGCTGCTCGTTGTACACCCCTTGCTGCCTGTGCACACCAATTTTCCCCGGGGGGGGGGGGATATCCAGCCAGACTCTCTTGCCGGGGGGAGAGTTGCACTAGCTGTTAGTCTCATTTGCCATCCTGCTCTGCCTCCTAAATCACTTTTTAATAAATAAAATTAGGACATGGAACCATGTATATTTGTGTAAATAACTCACAGAATGCATAAAGACAATCCCAAGTATATAAAAATTTAAATTAAAAAATGAAATAGAAATAATAAAAACTGAGAAGAAAATAGGGGAAAAATTCTGTAACAACCATATCACAGAATTAACTACGATTTAAAATCTACAATTCTTAAAGGAAAAGATTGGTACATGTGACTATATGAATGTAGAAATATTCTTCATGACAAAAAGAGTCCATAAATCCAAATTGAAAAAACACTTTGGAAAAGAAATTTGCAATTCATTCTACAGAAAAGTACTAATATTCCTAACATAGAGCAATGGAACAGAAAAGGGAATCTGGCCACAAAACCATCTATATACAAGCAACTGATCTTTAACAAAGCGAACAATACATACTAGGGAAGAGAATCCCTGTTGAATAAATGGTGCTGAGAAAATTGGATAGCCAAATGCAGGATCAATATTTCTCACATCTTACAAAAATTAATTTAAGATAGATAAAAGACTAAAATCTAAGGCATAAAACCATGAAATCTCTAAAAGTAAATGTAGAAAAAAATTCTTCTCAATTTTGGCCTAGGCAAAGAATTTATAACTAAGCTCCCAAAGATAATGACAGCAATAACAAAATTAAACAAATGAGACTTAATAAAGCTGAAAAACTCTGTATAGCCAAGGAAATAATGAACAGAGCAAATAGAAAACCTACAGAATGGGAAAAATATCCACACGTTATACATCTGATGAACAGCTAGTATTCAGAAATACTTTGAGTTCTACAAAGAACTCAAATAAATCAGCAATAAAAAAGCAAAGAACCCCATTATCATGTGATGCAGGAGACATGAGCAGAAGCTCTTCAGAAGAAGATAGAAAAATGGCCAACAAACATGAAAAGTGCTCAATAGCACTAATCATCAAGGAACTGCACATTAAAACCATGATGAAACATCATCTTATCCGAGAGTGGCTTCTAATAAAAAATCCAAAAACAATAGATGCTGGCATGAATGCAGAGAGAAAGGAACACTTATACAATATTGGTCAGACTGCAAATTAGTACAACCTCTGTAGACACAGAGGAGTTTCCTCAATAAATTAAACACTATGGAGTTTCCTCAATAAATTAAAAGTAGACCTACCATTTGATCCAGCAATCACACTATTGGGTATTTATCCAAAGGAAAAAACAGTAATTTTATAATAAGTACCTGCACTTGGATATTTATTGCAATACAAATCACAATTGCAAAGATGTGGAATCAACCCAAGTGTCCATCAATCAAGTCAACTAACAAAATATGTATACCATGGAATATGACACAGCCATGAAGAAAGATTAATTGAGGCCTTTTGCAACAACTTGGATGGACCTGGAGACCATTATCCTAAGTGAAGTCTCTAAAGAATGGAAAAACAAATACCACATAAACTCATGATTAAATCGGAGCCAACTGGTAAGTACACATATGCTCAGAGGGAAAAGAAACTCAGAAGAAATCAAGGAGAGGAGAAGGGGAAGGAGCAGATGGGTGAAAACATACCTAACAGATACAGTGACCACTACTTTGGTAATGGGATGATGGGCACACTTATATGACTCAACCATAAGAAAATCAATATATGTAACCCAAAACTTTTATACCTCTGTAATATTTTGAAAAAAAAAAAAAAAAAAAGGAAATATATACCCCCTACAAAAAAAAAAAAAAAAAAAGAGCTGCTCAAAATACTATTAAGAACAGAAGTGAAAAACTTCTGAGATGACAATTCTTCTCTCTCATATTGCTAAAATCCTAAAGATGTTTTCTGTAGCCATTCTCAGTCTATTTCTTATCCTGTTCTCATCCACTGTAACTAATCACTTGTATTAGTTTTGTGTGTATGCTTCCATTGCCTCATAATACAAATATAAATATATGTTTTTGTCCTTTGGCCACTTCCTTGCACTAAATGTATATACTATATACATTATTCTGCACCTTGCTTCTTTCCCTAAAAATATATCGCAATTATCATTCCATATATATAGACAATTCATCATGGTATATAGCTACAATGAATTCCAATGAGTGTATGCCCCACAATTTATTTTACCAGCTCCTATTGATGGCTTTTTCTTTATATAGGATTATCCATAGGAAGGGATGCTTAAGATTATTATTAACAACAAAATGAAATAAACGAAAACTTCTTCATCTTTCAGATTGATAAAATACTAAAAGTGTTTTCTATAAACATTCTTGTTGGCAAAATTGTGGAGAAATAGGCACTCACATTGCTGATGGGATTACCAAACAAACCAATCCCTACTGAGAACAATTTTGCAACATGTATAAAATCACACCTATGTTAAACCTTTTACTCCTTTGTGAGAGATTTTCCAACATTCATATACCTGGACTCATAAAAATAGTTTATGTAAAATATTTTTTATTTTATATTGTTTGAAACAGCAAAAGATTAGAAATAACTCAAGTGTTAGACATATTTCCAAATGGTGCATGGACTGGCGCAGATAAGAAAGAGTGCCTGTTTGCATCTCTCTTCAAGAAAGAACTTGCCTTTCAACTACAAGACTGTTCCCAAGAGGTCTCCAGCCTTATTGGCCAGACTATTAGGGCCCAGCCATTTCTGACCTACATAGGAACACTCCAGGGTGATATTTGCTTTAATGCTTCCTGTGGAGATGGCCAAGAATTTGTCAGATCTGCATTGAACCAAGGGCCTGCCGCCTCCAACTTGCTTTCTTCCCTCTTTTCCTTTCCCATGAGTTACCCTTCAATAAATCTCTTGCCCTCCTAACTTCATCTCATTTAGCTTCCTGAAGAACCCAATTGACCTGGTATCAACTTGCTTCAAGCCAATCCAGGATATTTTGAAAAACTCTTTAGATAAACTGAAGGGATACATGTACCCAGAGTAAGGAATTAAGTCATTCCAAAATTGACTGAGTTAGAATATGGAAAAATACATTTATAATTTAACAAGTTTGGATTGGTGAGAGCTAGAGACTGATTTAGTAATAGTAAAAATAAGTTTCATCTGACAACAAAGAAAGTTGACAATGTCTAAAAGCAGTAACCTGGAATCCCTTATTGTACAGACAGATCCAAAAATTCTTGTGATCGGGTTTATACCTAAGGATTAACTTTAGGAAATTTAGGCACAAAACAATGTATGTTCATACTGATTACCCAAAATGATCAAGAACCTTACAGTTAATTTATTCCTATTTTATAGATACAAAAAAAAACTCTTTAAAATATATTTTATAATGTGTTTTTTCCTTTTTGTTTTTGGACAAAATGTGTTTTTTCCTTTTTGTTTTTTGACTCTGTCTCACTGTGTCACCCTTGTCACACCAGTCATGTGTGACGTGTGTTCCTAGTTCACAGCAATCTCAAAATCTTGGGCTCAAGTGATTCTCTTGCATCACCCTCCCGAGTAGCTGGGGCTAAAGGCCCCCACCACAATGCTCAGCTATTCTTAGAGACAGGGTCTCCCTCTTGCTCAGTCTGGTCTTAAAACTGGGAGTTCAGGCAATCTACCCACCTCAGCCTTCCAGAATGCCAGGATTACAGGCATGAACCATTGCGCCCAGCAATTCGTTTTTTTTCCTTAAAATGTTTAAAATATTAAAAGGCATAATATTGCAGAATGATATTTCACTCGTAAAATATGATGTGGATTTATAAAGATACATTCACCAAAAATTTCTAATAAGTAAAATATTGTATACCACATCCTCTTTTCTATCTCATCTTAAAATGCATATCATCTAGATTATAAGGGTAATCTGAAAATCTAACAATGTCACAAATAATGGTGAAAATTCTTTGGTGGCCTAGGTAGAATAAAACCTCTGATCAAAAATTTGTTTTTATGTCAGAATAAAATTGTTTTCTGGGGTAAATGACAGAAAATGTGAATGAACATAATTGATTATGACTCTGATATTTGAGCAAGTAACGTGGTCTAGGGAAGCAAACCAGGGCACTGAGTATTAGTTTTTATTGCAGCACTATTTAGTTAGCCATTAAGTCTGTTTGTAATGGGATTCCCCATGATAGCTCCAGAGTTAAAGAATTTTTGCTATTAGGTTTCTTGAGTTTTGAAGGCTTAGATTTGTAAATACTCAGTAATTAAGTAATGGAATTTTTACATTTTCATATACTTTGGTGGAGATTTCATACATGAAACCTCCAGTTTAACAAAACCTCTAAATGAAGCACCCTTAGAGAAAACATTTAGTGTGTGTTTATGTGTGTTTATGTTTACATGTTTTACATGTATATACAATTATCTTGATTCAAGGTTATGTTTTCACTGCATATACACTGATGTTACAATGAAGTAGTTAATAGAGGCTTACACTTTTAATTTAACTCACATTGACAGTTTCTTCTATCAAGCTCTGTGGTAGGAACGTGGGATAAAGAGATGATTAAAACATCATCCCTATTCTCAAGAAACCTATAATTTAATTAAGAGAAGATAAAAATGCAAATGAATTAATAAAACAAAAGAAACATGGGTACTGGCAGAAGAGTGAGAAAGTTTCTTTGCTGAGGTGAATTGGATAATCAGAGTATTGCTTGGAAGATTTAGAAGAGGGGGATGTTGATAGTAGGGTATTAGTAGGAATTTGCCAGGCAAACAAACTTGGGAAACAGGAGACTCCAGTTTAGCTAGAGAATAACTGGGAAAGAAGGCAGCTGTAACAAAATCTGGATCTGGGGCCATGGCATGGAGGGACTTGTATGACATGCTCAATGGCAAAGGTGAGGAGATGAATTTTAAAAATTTAAAAAAGATTCTGTTTCATCTTTTGTTTCCACTAAAAGTAGGTATAGCTCTAGTATGCTGTACTCTTTCTTTTTAAAAATCTTTGGTAATTTAGATTCTTCTGATTAGAAATATTCTTGAACTTTTTAAAATACAAAGGCAAAGTTATTTACACAATTTTCTAATTTGGGAATTATCTCCTCATAACTATTTTCTCATTTTTGTATTAGCATTCAGTGATTTTCTTATTTCTAGAGGTATTTCATGTATTACCATCTATAGCTCAGCGGCTAGGACACCAGTCACATATACTGGAGCTGGTGGGTTCAAACCTAGCCCAGGCCTGCCAAACAACAATGACAAGTACAACCAAAAAATAGCTGGGTGTTGTGGTGGGCGCCTATAGTGTCAGCTACTTGGGAGGCTGAGGCAAGACAATTGCTTAAGCCCAAGAGTTTGAGGTTGCTGTGAGCTGTGACATCATAGCACTCTACTGAGAGCAACATAGTGAGACTCTGTCTCAAAATAAATAAATAAATAAATAAAAAACAATTTAACTCTGAGTGTCTGAAAATATACTCCTTATTTTTTAGTTAACCTTTATGTTCTATGTAGAAAAATTTAAAGATTTGTATAGTTAAGCCTATTGTTCTTTATTTATTCCATGCCTAACAAGGTGTTATCCACCCCAAAAGTTAGTAATCATGTCAAATTTCCATTCTTGTTAATTGTAGGGATTTACAAAAAAAAGCTTGATTAAACTTGTACTTTAAAAAGATGACACTGACAAGAATATGAATGGCATATTTTTTCCTATGTACCTATTCTCACTCTCTCAGCATCCATCACTTTCTCTCCATACATTCCTATTGACTAAGTGATCAACTCATCAAACTCCATCTAAGTTTATTTTGTTTACTTATTTTTTTATTAAATCATAGCTGTGTACATTAATGCAATTATTGGGTACAATGTGCTGGTTTAGATACAATTTGAAATATTTTCGTCAAATGGTTAACATGGTATTTTGTTAGTTATTGTGTTAAGACATTTATATTTTACATTTAGTAAATTTCACATGTACCCTTGTAAGATGCACCCACCCATTCTTCCCCCTTTCCCTCCCTCTCCCCTTTCCTCATGTTCTTGGTTTCATAGTAGAGCTGAGTACATTGGATACTTTTGCTTCCATTCTTGAGAAACTTTGCTAAGAAGAATATACTCCCGCTCCATCCATGTAATCATGGTAAGAGGTAAAGTCTCCATCTTTCTTAGGGCTACAAATATTTTTACATAGTGTACATATACCACAATTTATTAATCCATTCATGGATCGATAAGCACTTGGGCTTCTTCCATGACTTAGCAATTATGAATCAGACTGCAATAAACATTCTGGTACAAATATTTTTGTTATAATGTGATTTTTGGAGGAATTGTAGGATTGAATGGCAGGTCTATTTTTAAATCTTTGAGTGTTCTGCAAACATCTTTCCAAAAGGAACATATTAGTTTGCATTCCCACCAGCAGTGTAGAGGTGTTCCCTTTTCTCCACATCCACACCAACATCTCTGGTTTTGGTATTTTGTGATATGGGCTAATCTTACTGGAGTTAGATGATATCTTAAAGTAGTTTTGATTTGCATTTCTCTGATGATTAAGGATGATGAGAATTTTTTCATTTGTCTGTAGGCCATGTGCCTTTCTTCTTCAGAGAAGTTTCTCTTCAAGTCCCTTGCCCAACCTGAGATGGGATCACTTATTCTTTTCTTGCTAATACGTTGACTTTTCTGTGGATTTTGGTCATAAAACCTTTGTTGATGACATAATCTGCAAATATCTTCTCTGATTCTGACAGTTGACTGCTTGCTTTATGTACTGTGTTCTTGGCTGTGCAGAAGCTTTTTAGTTTGATCAAGTCCCAGTAATGTATTTTTGGTGTTGCTTCAATTGCCTGGAGGGTCCTCCTCATAAAATATTTACCCAGGCAGATTTATTTAACAGTTTTCTCTGCACTTTTATATGGTCTTTGTTTTTTAATTTGTTTATGTGATGAATTATAATTGTAGATTTACATATATTGAACCAGCCTTGAGACCCTGGGATAAAACACACTTGGTCATGATGTATAATTTGTTTGATGTGTTGCTGCATTCTGTTTGCTAAGATCTTGTTGAATATTTTTGCATCAATATTCATTAGTGATATTGGTCTGTAATTTTCTTTCTTTTGGAGTCTTTTCCTGGTTTGGTCATCAAGGTGATGTTTGCTTCACAGACTATGTTGGGTAGTATTCCTTCTTTTTCTATATTTTGAAAAAGGTTGAGTAATATAGGTACTAGTTCTTCTTTAAAGGTTTAGTAGACTTCTGATGTGAACCCATCTGTTCCTGGGCTTTTCTTTTTAGGGAGGTTTTATATAGATGCTATTTCAGAACTAGATATGGGCCTGTTAGACATTTCCACTTCATTCTGGCTAAATTTAGGAATATGGTGTGCTTCCATGTATTGGTCTATTTCCTTCGGATTTTCATATTTCTAAGAATAGAGTTTCTTGTAATATTCATTAAGGATTTTTTTAATTTGTGAGGAGTTGTTATTTTGTCTTTACTATATCTGATTGATGTAATTAGATATTTTACTCTTTTTCCTGGCCAGGTTATCCAAAGGTTTATCTATTTTATTGACCTCTTAAAAAAAACAACTTTTAGATTTATTGATCTATTGTATAATCCTTTTGTTTACTATTTCATTTAATTCTGCTCTAATTTTGGTTATTTCTTCCATTCTGGTGGGTTTGGGGTTGGAATGTTCTTCCTTTTCCAGTTGCTTGAGATGTCCCATTGAGTTGTTGACTTCCTCTCTTTCCATTCTCTTAAGGAAGGCTTGAAGTACTATGAATTTCCCTCTTAGGACTGCCTTTGAGGTATCCCAGAAGTTCTGATAATTCATGTCTTCATTGTTGTTTTATTCCAAATATTTGGTAATTTCCTTCTTAATCTTGTCTATGACCCAGCTATTATTCTGCATAAGGTTATTTAGTTTCCATGTTTTTGTATGAGTATGCAGATTCCTGTTGTTATTGAGTTCAACTTTTATTTAATGATGGTCCAAGAAGATGCAAGGAATAATTTCTATTCTTTTAAATTTTCTGAGGTTAGTCTTGTGACCTAAGAGGTGATAAATTTTGGAGGATGTTCCATGGGATGATGAGAAGAATATGTATTCAGTTTTGTTAGGATGAAATGTTCTGTAGATGTCTGTTATATCCAATTGTTGAATGATTAAATTTACATCTAAAATTTCTTTGCTTAGCTGCTTTTTGGAGGATGTATCCAACACTGCCAAAGGAGTGTTAAAATCTTTGACTAATATGGTGCTGGAGGAAATCAAGTTGCTCATGTCTGTTAGAGTTTCTCTTACAAATTGAGGCATATTCTGGTTGGGTGCATAAATGTTAATAATTGAAATCTCATAATGTTGAATGCTACCCTTAACAAATATGAAGTGACCATCCTTATGTTTCCTTACTTTTGTTGGTTTAAAGCTCATTATATCTGTGAATGAAATTACAATACTTGCTTTTTCCTGACTTCCATTTGCCTGAAATATAGATGACCATCTCTTCACCCTGAGACTATATCTATCTTTTAAGTTAAGATGAGATTATTGTATTCAACAGATATTTGGCCTGAGTATTTTTGTATCCAGTCTGCCACCCTGTGCCTCTTTAGAGGGCAATTTAAGCCTTTCACATTAATTGTAAATATTGATAAGCCAGGTAGAATTTTGGGTATCGAGTTTTTCAAAAGTCCAGTGGACATTTTAATACTTTTGCCACTGTGGAAGTTTGAATTTGATCAAAGGTTTCTAAGTGAGTTTACTTTTGTGGTGGAGGATTGTGCTGGTCATTGTGGAAGATAGGTCTAAGAATATCCTGGAGAGCTGGTTATTGCAAATTACTTCAACATGTGAATGTCATTAAAGTATTTAATTTCTCCATAATAAATGAAACTCAGTGTAAGTGGATACAAGATCCTAGGTCGAAAGTTATTTTGTTTTAGGAGATTAAAAGTCGATGACCACCCATTTCTAGCTTGAAAGTTTTCAGCGTAGAGATCAGCAGTCATTCTAATATTCTTCCCCTTGTAGGTTATGGTTTACTTACATCTGCCTGCTTGCAGCTCTTTCCCCTTCATTTTAAGTTTGGTGAAGTTAATTACAATGTGCCTAGGAGATGTCTTATTTGGATTGACTCCTGCTTGGGTTGTGAACCTGTCTGCTATTTGAATTTCAGAATCTCTTGGCATATCTGGAACATTCACCTTCATTATCTCATAAAGAAGAGCCTCTGTGCCTTTTGAAGCCACCTCATCACCTTCAGGAATTCCTATAAAGCAAACATTAGTTTTATTCAAATTATCTCAGAGCTCCCTGAGAGAATGATTCATTTTTGCTCTAACTTCTCTTCCTCTTTGAGAGTTTGTAAGTGTTCAAAAGCTTTGTCTTAAGTGTCAGCAATCCTTTCTTCTGCCTGCTCCATTCTGTTACTGAGGGATTCTACTGTATTTCTCAGATCTTTGAGGGCTACAATTCTTGTCTCAATGAGTTAAAGTGATTTTTGTCTTTGGTGATTTTTGTCTTTGAATTCATTGAATTCTTGAGACAACTTTTGAAATGCTCCTTGAATTTCTGATTCCAACTTTACCTCCATTGTAGTAATCTTATTTTCGATCCAAATTCTGAATTCAATTTCTGACATCTCAGCCATCTGTTTATGAATGGGAAACTTTAGTTGTGTCTACCATGTCATTCTTTGGTGGAACTGATCTACTTTGGTTATTCATGTTACTGGAGGTTTTCAGCTGATTCTGCCCCATGATTATTTTACACCATTTGGCTAGATGAGCAGATAAGGTGAAGTTAGGTTGGGGGCTCCTGGAGTAGTGATTAACTGGCCCTTTGCCTAAGAGTTGGGACTGGTGTCTGTACCTTTTCCCCCTAGAGCTTTGCAAAGGACCCATACAGTGCTACAGCCTGAGACACTGGGGATCTGCTTGGTCTGGTGCTCCATGGGGTCAGAGGACCCACCCAACAAATGAATTAGTCTGAGAAGGTTGATACCTCCTTCTCCACCTTGCACCTCTGTCATACCCAGTCACTGATAACCCCATAGGGCTGTGACCCAGTTCCCTCCAATGAGCAGATGCTCCAGGGGGTTGTGCCTGCCTGAATCACAAGGAGATCTAAGTCTTCTTGGCCAAGCTGCTGCTCTCTGCCACTATCCGGCAAGACAAGCTTATGCTTGACAACCTCTGTTGCTTAATGGACATTGGTGCATTTCACTCAGTTCTATCCCCACCCCTAATTTATGTTGCTGACAGAACAATTTTGCAGAATTTGTTTCTGTCCTGGCTATATTCCCCTATGGATCAGACACTGTTTGAGTTCACAGAAACTTCGATTGAGCCCTGGTCTGTGCTATTGCCCAGAGCTGGCATGTCTGTCTCTGCTGCGGCCTGTGTTGGGGCAAGTGTAGTTAAAGCCCACACTCAGCTATCAGTTCCAGCCTTTGCCCACCTGCCTTTGTCTCAGCTATGATCTCCTGAGGGTCATTGCATCTTAGGCTCATTAAAGCAGTCCATCTGACTCAGCCCTGCCCTGGTAGTATGCTATCTCTGCGCACATCCCTGCTGCACCTAGCCCAGGTAGGTACCACCTCAGGCATACCCTTTACTCTCAGGGCCTGTGTTTTCATCCCAGATCTGTTCTGCCAATAGCTGCCACCAGAGAAAATGTTCAGCTTTCTCTGGTTGTCCAGAGAGGCAGGGAGTGTTTCTCCAAAATATCCCCACAGGGTGTGAGCCCTATCATTCCTGCCACTGCTGCTGCTGCTCTGTGACATAGGTCATTGCCTCTCCCTCTATCCTATGGTTCCCTCAGTTGACTGTCTTCTCCTTACTCCCATGCCACAGAATTAGCACAGACCAGCAACAGCCCATGCCCCATCCACACCTCTTGAGAAAATGCCCAAGAATCTGGACTCCATGGGGAACAGGTCTCCAGACCTCAGAATGAGAGTGGAGGGTAGTCCTGGGAGTTCAGAATTGCAGGTAGAGAATATATACAATTTTATGCCTGGCAAGAGAGTGCTATGGCACATTCATAAGTCCTCTCTAGGGAAGGAGTTATGGTTTCTAGACGACCTCTCTCATGGGATAAAATAGGAGGAGATCTAAACTCTGCTCGCTTGTTTGTAAGAGTATACTGCTACCTGTTCTCATGGGGGAGGAGACTCCCATCGACTTGGCAATGGATTTTGTACCTATTGTTTGTTTCCTTGGGGTTACAGCTCACCTCACCTGGGTTGATGTGTGTTCTTCAACCTTCTCTTGGGCCTAGCTCCAATCCATTGGCTTACTTGCTAAACTTCTGTCCTTTAACTCTCCTTCTGGATGGAAGCCTCTGTGGAAAGCTGGCTCTAGTCAGCCATCTTGCCTCTGCCCCTAATCCCAAGTTTTTTATTACCTAACTACATCTTATACCTTTGGCTTTTCACCCTTTTGTTGATCCAGATTGCAACTGTCACCTACTTCTCTCTTAGTGACTGGCTTTTTCTGATCTCCATACAAGTCTCTGGTGCTTAAGCATCAGTATGACTGAGTCATTCTCTCCCACATGCTGGGAATAAGATGCAGATGTCTCCCAATGTTAGTTATGTATTTAATAAAGCCTCAGAGGGAACTCCTACCAGATGCCAACATCTGTTATTTTTAAGGAAGTTGGGTTTGTTTCCTGTGTTCCTGAGGATGCTCTCTGCCAGGCAGTTAGTAACAAGTGTTTATTGTGTATCCACAGGGTGCAATGTACAAAGGGCCTGCTGTTGCTTTTTTACCATAATAATGTCTCGGGAAATAGTGAAACTCTTTATATTTGACTAGGATGGATAGAAGCAACAAAAGGTAAAAATTCACATCAGCAATATGGCTCAGTTAAAAGTAAGAATCCTGACAACTCAATGTGTGGCAGAGCAAAGTTGACTGAAACTCCAAGGTGCAGCATTGTGGTCTTCCAAGCAGAGTTTCCATTTAGGCCTGAACCATCTTTGGTAAAGTTCATTATTTAAATGTAAAAGGGAAGAATCAGAGAGCACTGAGAAAAAATAACAAAATCATTTTAACTCGCCTCCATTTATTAAATGAAAAAACTTATTCCTGGTGTGCCTGTTTTTTCACAAGATTTATCTTTCTTTGGTTTACTAATGAGTTCTTTTCTACACTTCTATATCCAGCCTGGCTTAGCTGCTTGGAACAAACTTTAGTCCTTTTCTTCCTTCCCTCAGGCCATCTTTCCTTTTACTGGTCACCAGTAATAGTAAAAAAACCTTGAGTATAATTGTGAATCTTCTTCTCTTTATGCCATTCTTCATAGACTAGCCTATAAACACTTTTATCTTATTGCTTAAAAATTTAAAATATTTCTTCCATAGACTTTCTTTTTTCTTTTCTTTTTTTTTTTTTTTCTCTTCCATAGACTTTCAAATCATGTGTTGTGGTGTCAGTGAAACACTGGAGATTTTAGAGAAGTCTTACAGATTTCAAATCATGCCTCCTCCTCACATGATTGCTACAATAAGGCAGCACAAATATTTCAGCTGCTGTTAAATTAAATATAAATAAATGTACATGAGAATAACATTAATATAACATTCTATTGCTATTCTATAGATCCCTATAATAAATCATGAGCTTGCTGTGATAAATAAATATATAGTTAAACAAATATTTGTAAAAGTTGTACTTACCTAGAGATAGGGGTAAGAAAATAATTGTCAATCTGTGTTCCCTGTTTCAAAGAATGAATATGTTTTAGTTCTAAAATAGACAATGATTCAGAAATAACATTGAAATGGTTAATAAGAATGCACCGGAGAAATGCTTGATTTCCTACTCTATTTGTTATAACCCAGTCCACCAACTTAAAGTGCAAATACAGATACAGCATTTACAATTGTCAAATTAATTACTTGAATTGCTGCACATTCCATAATTATAAGAAGTTCCAACCACTTCTCTTTCTACCCCAAACTACCTGTGCCTATAGTTTTAAAAAACATAATCTTTCAATGCAAAAAAAGTAACATTCACATTGTCAAATTATAGTATGTCTATTATAGAATGCTTTGACTCTGAGGTTCAGTATGGAGTCATCAGTTATCTTCTTTTTTTCACATTTTTTTTTGCATTATTATTGCTCAATAAAAAATAATCTTATTTATAATCTTATAATAATCTTATTATAAAAATGATCACAAGATAAAAGTGTTTATAGGCCAGTCTATGAAGAATGGCATGAAGAGAAAAAGATTCACAATTATAATAGTCCACTGTAAATATAATTGGATTCCCATCAGTCCACCGATAACTGTGCTTCCTTCATAGTGTCCCCTTTGAAGTAATGTTGCAGATTTAATAGACAATGCTTAAGAACTGTTAATTGGGAAGACCTTGATGGGCTTAGGTAATGATGGCGTACTTTATTATTTGATTTGACTCTATTTGTTTTCAGTTTTTAAAGTCAGGAATTAGACTCAAGCCTCATTATTCTGCCACTCCTTGGACTGGGCCCAAGAAGTCATCTATAAGATGCTACACACTATGCCAAGACCATTACTTCACATGTTCTTTCATTATTCAACACATGCTTTCTTAAGTGCCTACTTTGTGTGTGATGTATTTGCTGTATTGTAATATTTAAGAATATCCTATTGGACTCAATAATAAGAGAAACAGATAAGGAGATGAAACTAATGCCAGAAGCAAAACTCTGCATGAATTATGAAATATAATGTAAGGGGCATATATATTGTACTGCTAATTCACAAAAAGGATGTAAAAACTAAGTGGAGACCAAGTATACCTAAGCCACCCAATTCATAAGCCATCCAATAGTCATCTAATTGACTACCCATTGTTGATGCTCATTCTTGACTTTTTTTCTCTACCATATATATACACAGACAGAATCTGTTGCTGCTTTTGATCATTGAGTGAATTATAGCTATGTTCAGGACATTTGACTATGGGTTGGTTTTGTTTTGTTTTGTATTTTTTTTTTGATAAAACAAATTTCTTCTGCTTCCTCAACTCCAGTCCTCATAATCACACCACCAGTGGGAAAGACCAATGTGACATAGAAAGAGATAGACATAATAAATCTCTTTGTGTTCTCAGAGGCTACTGTTGGACCAAGGAAATTCCCTCCTCAACAAATGCAAGTACTCCTCTAGGTGCTAGAGAGGAAGCAGTTAACAAAACCAACAGGAACTCTGGGTTAAGGGAACATGCATTCCAGTGGTGATGGAACAGCACTAGAGCATTACCCCAAGCTATTGACCTTCATCACAAGTGGAATATCTACTCTAAATGTTTTTAATTTGAGGAATTTTAATTTCACTTTTTGTTGTTGTTGTTCTTATTGTTGTTAGTCTCTTCCTTGGGGCATTAGTTAGAACCATTTTGACCCACTCCATCTGGTCTGTCTACTTTTTGTTCTCAGGGGACTAGGTTGTAATTTCTTTCCTTCAGTAGGTCCTGGGATTCTGAAATAAATAAGATCACTACTTCCCTGGTTTGAGCTTGACAGTAATAGACCTTGGTTAATTTTCCTGAATCTGTTATATCCTCACACACAACTTAACCAATGGATGATCCCTATTTTACAATTGTGAAGAAAGAGAGAGTCATTTAAGTGGTTATTCTCTAAACATAGACTTGTTGCAAAGTTACCTGTGAATTTTTGCTGAGATAAAAGAGGTTAAGTTGTTTTGAACTGCTTCCTCTGCTGCTATCTTATTTTTATCTGTATCTTAATAGGTATTCTGTTTGATTAACATCTTTCCCAGTGAAGTAAGTACTATGCTCTGAAGGTTTATGTGGTCCTCACCCCAGATTCTTACCATGAAACATAATCATTAATGTGATGGTGTTAGGAGGTTGGGTCTTTAGGAAGTGATTAGTTTGGGAAGGTAGAGCCGTTTTGAGTGGGTCTAGTGCTTTCATAAAAGAATCCCCAGAGAGCTGCCTTGCCCCTTCTACCATGTTAGGGCACAGTGAGAAGGTACCATCTGTGAACCAGAAAGCAGGTTCTCACTAGACAATGACAGCTAGCACCTTGATCTTGGACTTCTCAGCCTCTAGAACTGTGAGAAATACATTTCTTTTTTTAAAAAAATACTCAATGTGTAAGATTTTGTTAGAGGAGCTTCAAATGGACCGAGACAATGAGTTAAATTTTTATTTTAAGGTTAAAATCTTTTTCCTTTAACCCTCATTGCTTCTGCTAGGTCTTCTTGTAAATAAGAAATAGTTGCCCCACCCACAGTCTTCTAAAATAAAAGTCTTAAAGCTTGCTCAGTCAGGAGCTGGGTAATTTCTGTTGCAGAAATGCCATAGTGGTGGAAGCTCAATAAGATGGGTAGAGGCTAATGGAACTTGTATTTCCTTTGCTCAAATGATACTATAACACCCAACTCAACCTCCTTTGATTGCTGCTCTCAGTACAACCAAGAACTATAAACAAGTCCTGCACAGCCATATGTGTGTTTATTGTGCCCAGGAAACTTGTTAACCACATCCAGTCCCCACATCTCTTAGGAAAAATATTCAGCTCTTAAACTCCTCTAACTTATGGCTTAGAGAGGAATACTAGTGGGATGAGAATGATCAGCACAGTTTATGACTCCTTAATTTTACATTCAGCACTCTAATAAGCAGGGCTTTCTCCTTATTTATAGTCAAACTTGTGAGTGGCTGAGGAAAACTTGCAAACTGCCATAAATTATTCAAGATAGCTCAAAGGCCATTTAGTAGAACACTCCAGAAGGCTAAAGGAGTTAAAAGAAATGCCTTGTAAGTACTCAGTAAGTACTTCTCATCAACTTGGGGGCAGATTTTGAATCTCTTAAAAAAACTTACTCTTTTCATTGAAAGGCTTTTGTACCTTTTCATAGTTTATTTATTATAGTTTATATGGCATTTAATATTTGAAATTTCAGTGATAATTTCATTCTCAGCCCTGTCCTGCCATTTATTTCCAGAAGTAAAAGGTCCCAAGTAATCTATTTCCTAACATTTAGAGGAAGCTATTTAATTTGTTTGTTCTTCCCTTTCCACTTCTCATTTACTTTCTCTGATATATTAAAATATGATCTCACTAATAAGTTTTAAGGAGGATAGAGTAGGGATCATGCTATATACTTCATTTGTGTTGCTTAAGGCTCCAGCAATATATAGCAGCATGTCCCTTTCACTTAGGGACATACAGGTAATATATAAGTTACCTATAGCAGCATATAGTAAAGGGGACATATAGGTATATATAAATAGTTGCTTATACATAGAAGAACGAGGTGCTTTAATGACACCTATTATTCTTTGAATTTCTGAACTGTTTAAAAAAAAAATCAATTCATCCACTGGAACATTAACTACTCCAATGACACATAATTTATTTAGCAACTCTTTGAACCTATCCTTTTTCTGTTTTAACTGCTTTAAAAAGTAAACTTTTAATTTCTCTGATATTTCAATGTCACCTTCCATGATTGTGTCCAACTTTACTTATCAGACTTCTTTGCCCTGCTTAATCCTACCCAGGGCAAGTTCTTGATTGTCCCCATGTCATTCTCACTACAGCTTCTTAGTGTTATCTTATGAGTTGTGTGCTCTTTCCTATAGTATTCAAATACTACCAAATTTTCTTAACTCTAAATGTATACATGTAAAACTTTATTTTCTATTACTTTAGTATATATTGCTTGATGTATCATATTTTAAATATGATATCTCAGTGATAAGATATCTGAGATGATATCTCAGTAATAAGTTTTAAGGGGGATAGAATAGTGCTCATGCTATATACTTTATTTATATTGCTTAGGGCTATACCATAATAAAAGGGATGTACAGGTAATATATAAATATTTACTTATACATAGAAGAATAAGGGTCTTTAATGACATCTTTTAAAGCTCTTATGAGAATTTAGGTAGCAAAGAAAACAACAAACTGAAGTAGGTAGAGCAGAATTTTGAAAAGATACATTATAATTTTGTCAACTATAAACAATTTGAGCAGGTTATTGAGTTTAAGAAATTTTTGTCTGGAGATTCTTAAGAAAAGTATATCAGCCTGGGAAGGAATAATAACTAAGGCAGTGTAAAAGGTATTATAGTATTTTGATATCTTGGCAGTGCTATTATATCAGAGAAATCCTAAGAAGTCATTGATTCTTTGGCCCGTTTAGTGAAAATATGTAAAATTTCAATACATAGAGCAAAGACTTCTTTAAGAACACTTGATTGTAACTTTTAAACAAGATATGACAGCAACAATAATTGATAAAAATAAACTAAAACTCAGCCATGTAAACCTGAGCTGGCGGGTTCGAATCCAGCCTGGGCCTGCCAACCAACAATGACGGCTACAACCCAAATAAAAATAGCCGGGCGTTGTGCCCGGCGCCTGTAGTCCCAGCTACTTGGGAGGCAGAGGCAGGAGACTTGCTTGAGCCCAGGAATTGGAGGTTGCTGTGAGCTCTCTATGCCACAGCACTCTATCCAGGGTGACAGCTTGAGGCTCTGTCTAAAAAAAAAAAAAAAAAAAAAAAGCCCTCTGCTCCTTTCCTTCCCCCCTAAGGATTGCTTTTACCTTATTATTTAATATGATCCTACTTAACCTGTATTGAGGTATCACTGTGAAACTTGTTGCTGGTTAAAAAGGACATTGTTGCAGATGTTACTCATTGTATCAGACAGTACTCTATGAGTAAGTTATTTTAACAAAATACCTGGGCTCCTTCTGACTAGTTTACTTTTGTTTAACAGACTTGATGAATCTTGTACCTAAACAAGATTTTTTAGTGTTTTTTTTTTTTGAGACAGAGTCTCACTTTGTTGCCCTGGGTAGAGTGCTGTGGCGTCACAGCTCACAGCAACCTCAAATTCTAGGGCTCAAGCAATTCTCTTGCTTCACCTCCCAAGTAGCTGGGACTATAGGTGCCTGCTATGGTGTCTGGCTATTTTTAGAGATGGGGTCTTGCTCTGGCTCAGGCTGGTCTCCAACTCGTGAACTCAGGCATTTTTCCTGCCTCAGCCTCCCAGAGTGGTGGGGTTACAGGGGTGAGCCACTACTCCCAGTCCAGCAGTTTCCTTGTTTGATTTGGCCACTGGGAAACACAGATCTAGCTTGTGCCTCTGAATGTAAATAAAAGACTCAGCACACACCTCATGGCCTGTCCTCACTCTGACTCCTCTCTAACTCCGGATGTGCCTTATCTTAACTCCCATTCTGTAGAGTTGTATCTTAGGGGTCTATAGGTTCCCTCTTTAATGTCTGTGTGTCTGCAAGTTTGTAGCTGTGCTAGAAGTGAGGTAAATCTTTATCCACTTTCTCTACAATCCTACACAAGGCCTGTGCTTTACTTCTATGGGACTACACTGTAGCCCTCTAAGATGTATACTTTTAATTCACATACTGTACAATTTGCCAATTTATTTATTTATTCTGAGACAGAGCCTCAAGCTGTCACCCTGGGTAGAGTGCTATGACATCACAGCTCACAGCAACCTCCAACTCCTGGGCTCAAGCGAGTCTCCTGCCTCTGCCTCCCAAGTAGCTGGGACTACAGCCGTCCGCCACAACGCCCGGCTATTTTTTGGTTGTAGTTGTCATTGTTGTTTAGCAGGCCTGGGCTGGATTCGAACCCACCAGCTCGGGTGTATGTGGCTGGCACCTTAGCTGCTTGAGCTACAGGCGCCAAGTTGAATTTGCCACTTTAATGTGTACAATTCCTTGGAGGTTACTATACTCACAGAGTTGTACATCTATCACTGTTATCTAATTTCAAACATTTCTATCTCCTGCCACTAGAAAAACACCCCCATCGCCAGTAAACAACCACTCCTGGTTATCTCTTCTTCCTAGCCTCTGGCAACAACAGTCTACTTTCTGTCTCTATAAATTTGCCTATTCTGATCATTTCACATAAATGAGATCATGGCCTTTTATGTCAGAATTCTTTGACTTTAGCATGATGTTTTAAACTTCATTCATATTATAGTGTTATGTCAGTACTGTATTCTTTTCTATGGCTCAATACCATTCCATTGTATGAACTTACCAAACTTTATTCATTGATCAATTTATCAATACTTATATTATTTCTGGTTTTTGACTATTATGAATAATGCTGCTATAATCATTCATATACATGTTTTTATGAAGATGTATGTGTTTTCAGTTCTCTTGGATACATACCTGGGAGTGGGATTATTGGCTTATATGGTTATTCTGTGTTTAACTTTTAACGAATTATTCTTTCTTTCTTTTTATTTTTCTTTCTTTCTTCTCTTTCTTTCCTTTCTTTCTTTCTTAGGATCTGTTTCCCAAAGTGACAATCAATTTCACATATTCCCACCAGCAATATATGTGGGTTCCAATAACCTCATATTCTTACCAACAGTGGTATTGTCTGTGTTTAAATTATAGTCATCCTAGTAGGTATGAAGTGGTTTCTCATTGTGGTTTTATTTTGTTTGGTGGGGTTTTTTGGTTTGTTTTGTTTTTGAGACAGAGTCTCACTACATTGCCCTCAGTAAAATGCTGTGGCATTACAGCTCATGGCAACCTCCAACTCTTAGACTTAAGCAATTCTTTTGCCTCAGCCTCCCATGTAGCTGAGACTACAGGTTCTCGCCACAATGCCTGGCTATTTTTTTGGTTGCAGTTGTCATTGTTGTTAAGCTGGCCCAAGCTGGGTTGGAGCCCACCAGCCTTGGTGTATGCGGCTGGTGCCATTAACACTGTGCTATATGTGCAGAGCCTAATTTGTATTTTCTTAATGACTTATAATATTGAGCATCTTTTCATCTTTTCACTTATCTTCTTTGGAGAAATACCTGCTCAAATCACTTGCCTATTTTTTTTTTTTTTTTTTTTTGAGACAGAGCCTCAAGCTGCCACCCTGGATAGAGTGCTGTGGTGTCACAGCTCACAGCAACCTCCAGTTCCTGGGCTGGAGCGAGTCTCTTGCCTCCGCCTCCCAAGTAGCTGGGACTATAGGTGCCGCCACAACGCCCGGCCATTTTTTTGTTGTTGTTGTTGCAACCCTCATTATTGTTTGGCGGGCCTGGGCTGGATTCAAACCCGCCAGCTCAGGTGTATGTGGCTGGCGCCTTAGCCTGTTGAGCCACAGGCGCCGAGCCCACTTGCCCATTTTTTAATTCTGTTATTTTTTATTGTTGAATTATAAGAGTTCTTTATATATTCTAAACATATTAGTCCCGATCAGATATGATAAGCAAATATTTTTTCCATTCTGTGGCTTGTTTTTCACTTTTTTTTTTTTTGAGATAGAGTCTCACTTTGTTGCCTTCAGTGGAGTACCATGGCATCATAGCTCACAGCAACCTCAAACTCTTGGACTCAAGCAATCCTCTTGCCTCAGCCTCCCAAGTAGCTGGGACTACAGACACTGGCCACAATGGCTAGTTTTTCTCTTTAGAGTAGAGAATGGGGTCTCACTCTTGCTCAGGCTGTTCTGGAACTCCTGAGCTCAGGCAGTCCACCTGCCTCGGCCTCTCAGAGTGCTAGGATTATAGACATGACCCACTACACCAGGCCTTTGTACTCTAAATGGTGTCCTTTAAAACAGAAGTTTGTCATTTTAATTGAGACATTTTTACCTGATTATCTTTGGCTGCTTGTGCTTTTGGTATCAGAAACCATTGTCTATTCCAAGGTCTTTTACATCTCTATTTTCTTTAAGAGTTTTATAATTATAGCTATAGGATTTTTTAGGCCTTTGATTCATTTTAATTTTTATGTATCATATGAAATTTTCCTAATACCTCTTGCACTTGACTCTTCTAGACCTTTTCTTATAGTTTCAAGCTACCCAGAATTCTTTTCCTTCTCCTTTTTATTTTTTATTATTATTATTTTTTGAGACAGAGTCTCACTTTGTTGCCCTCAGTAGAGTAATATGGCGTCACAGCTCATAGCAACCTCCAGCTCTTGGGCTTAGGTAATTCTCTTGCCTCAGCCTTCCAAGTAGCTGGGACTACAGGTGCCCGCCACAATGCCCGGCTATTTTTTGTTGTAGATTGGTTGGGGCCAGGTTCGAACCCACCACCCGTGGTATATTGGGCCGGCGCCCAACTCACTGAGCCACAGGCACCACTCTTTTCCTTCTCTATGTATTGAAATTCTATCTTTTCTTTTCTTTTTTTTTTTTGAGACAGAGCCTCAAGCTGTCACCCTGGGTAGAGTACTGTGGCATCACAGCTCACAGTAACCTCCAATTCCTAGGCTCAAGCGAATCTCTTGCTTCCGCCTCCCAAGTAGCTGGGACTACAGGTGCCTGCTACAATGCCCAGCCATTTTTTGGTTGCAGCCGTATTGTTGTTTGACAGGCCCAGGCTGGATTCGAACCTGCTAGCTCAGGTGTATGTGGCTGGCGCCTTAGCCTGTTGAGCCACAGGCGCCGAGCCGAAATTCTATCTTTTCTAAGATCTAACTTAGTTTTGTATTCAAGAAGCCTTTCTAGGCTCAGCACCTGTGGCTCAACAGGCTAAGGCGCTAGCCACGTACACCTGAGCTAGCGGGTTCGAATCCAGCCCGGGCCCGCCAAACAACAATGAATGGCTGCACCCAAAAAATGGCTGGGTGTTGTGGTGGGCACCTGTAGTCCCTGCCACTTGGGAGACAGAGGCAAGAGACTCACTTGAGCCCAGGAATTGGAGGTTGCTGTGAGCTGTGTTGCCACAGCACTCTATCCAGGAGTGACAGCTTGAGGCTCTGTCTCAAAAAAAAAAAAAAAAAAAGAAGAAGCCTTTCTAGATGCTAGAATGAAGTAATCATCACTCGTTTTCATCTGTGCCTATGCTTGTGCCTTTATCACATAATCAATCCCATCATACAGCTGTGTATTATAGTCTTTACTGTCTATGTGTATTTGTGCATATCTCATCTGCTCTCTGAGAGTAGGGGCTTTGGCGCATATATCTTTGTATTCTCCAACATCCAGCAGTGTTCCTGCTCATAGAAGGTGCTCAGTAGATATTAGATTTTAAAAAATCAATTTAGGGGATAAGAATAACAGCCTTCATTTGTTAGATGATAAGAATAATAACTCTCATTTATTGAGTGCCTTGAGTTATTTTATCTCATTTTCACAGCCACCCTGTGAGACACAGGTACTATTCCTCCATATTAGAAAGAGATGGTGTTGATAAATACTGAGTACTGGAGCCAGGTTCTGAATCCAGGCCCTCTCCCACATTGCTGTATTGCTGAGCTACATGTAGGAGACAGAGATGTCTCAGGGAATGTGTTCCTTCGTAAGGGTTTGAGTGAGCTCTATAAGTGAACTTTATTGTTTTGATGCTATTCCAAAGAAGTTGGCACCTCTGGGGGGTCATGGGAGTTGTTTTCACAGATTCAATGTGTACATCTGCAGGAGAGCGACTCGTGGTTGTGGAGGTACAGTGTGAACGGCTGAGGATGCTCTACCGAGACTGTGCTCGGCCCCCACCGCCCCCACTGCAGGCTGACCGGAGACAGGTGAGCCCTTTGCAGTGCTTCTTACCTCCTATCAGGTCACAACACTGGTCTTTGAAGAATGCCAGCAGCAGGTTAATGATGTTTAAGAAGACTGTTTGCAAAGCCGTTTGGAGACGCACTTTCTGCAGTGACATGCTATCATCTTTGAGTGTCAAAGTAAATTGAACTGACATTCTGGATATTGAAAAATTGCAACAGGGGATGAGAACATACTAATTTATAGATAATATCTATGTATTTTCAATAACAAAGTGAAAGCTTTTAGATCGCTGTCCATTTATAAAAAGTACTACATAGCAAAAGAAAGAATGAGAGTGTAAAAACAAGTGACATAATGTGAAAAATTGATACATCTGTGAACATTTTTAGCAGCATTATTCATAATAGCCAAGAAATAGAAACAATCCGAATGTCCATCAGCTGAGGAAAGAACACACAAAACACAATATAGCCAAGGGCATATTATTTGGCCATAAAGACAAATGAACTAGTCATGATGTTTCGAACCTGTAATCTCAGCACTTCAGAGTGCTAAGGTGGGAAGGTCACTTTAGGTCAGGAATTTGAGTCCATCTTGGGCAACATAGTGAGACCTCAGCTCTTAAAAATATAAGAATAGGGCTGGGCACAGTGACTCATGCCTGTAATCCTAGCAAGCAGGTGGATTGCTTGAGCTCACAAGTTCAAGACCAGCATGAGCAAGAGCGAGACGCTGTCTCTAAAAAAATATAGCCAGGTATTGTGGTAGGCACCTGTGATCCTAGCTGTTCAGTAGGCTGAGGCAAGGAAATGGCTTAAGCCCAAGCATTTGAGGTTGCTGTGAGCTATGACATGATGGCACTCTACCCAGGGCAACAAAATGAGACTCTGCTCCAAAAACCAAACAGACAAACTCTATACATATATATAAAAAACAACAATCAGCCAAACATGGTGTCACGCACCTTTATTCTCCAGCTACTTGGGAGGCTGAGACAGGAGGACCATTTGAACCCAGTTCAAGGCTGTAGTGAGTTCTGATCAGGTCATCGCATTCCAGCCTGGGTGACAGAACAAGAACCATCTCTAAAAATAAATAAATAATAATAATAATATTAAAGAATGAAGTGCTGATACATGCTACAATATGAATAAACCTAAAATGATGCTGAGTGAAAGAAGCTAGGCACAAAGACCACATATTGTATGATTCCACTTATGTGAAATATTTAGTGGTAAATCTATAGGCACAGAAAATAGACGAGTGGTTGCCAGAGGCTGGGGGTACAAGATTGTCGAGGGCAGAAAGGGATGGGGATTAACTACTAATGGTACAGGGTTCTTTTAGTGGGGACAAAAGTATTCTACAATTAGATCATAGTGATGATTGAAATACTGTGCTAATATACTAAAAAACATGGGCATATACACTTTAAATGGGCAAGTCATATGCTATGCAGATGATAACAGATAGTAAAAATAGCATCATGAGCATGAGAAAGAGAAATATAAAAGAAGTATCAGAATTAACTGTTAAGAAGAGTTATTATTTCTAGGGAATGTGACTGGACATAGGGAAGGAAACTATCTTTTTAAGAAAAAATAAGTTCCCTTTGGAAAAAAGGATAATGCTTTTTTAAATACATATATGCCTATATTGTATTACATCAGATAAGAATTATTTGTCTTTCCTGAGAGGGCGAAGGAATTGATATTGGCAGTTCTATTGATGAGGGTTTCTCCCTCCCAATGCAGCCCAAAGAAATTACTTGGAGCCCCTCACGAGTGTTTCCCCCTGTTCGAGCCTGCATGTTCTCATCTCACCTCACCTCCGTCACCTTCCTGGCTGACCCCAGCGCTGGGGGAGGTCTGCCCCGGGGCACTTTTATCTATGCCACGTCACCACTGCCGGTCCAGGTGAGACGTCACAGGACACACTGTCTTTTGCCTCTTTCCTTCAAATTTGAAAGAAGATGCATGTTCTCAGTCCCAGGCTGAGCCCTCTGACTGTTGCCCTTTTCTGGTGTCTCTTCAGGCCCCATCTTTTTACTGGGAAATTGAAATTGTTTCCTATGGAGATACTGATGACGACACTGGACCAATAGTTTCCTTTGGTTTCGCTACAGAAGCAGAGAAACGAGATGGGGCTTGGACTAATCCAGTGGGCACTTGTCTTTTCCACAAGTAAGTGGCTACTATTGCATTTATTGAAAAAGAAAATAAGTAGGGTGGCGCCTGTGGCTAAGTGGGCAGGGCACCAGCCCCACATACAGAGGGTGGTGGGTTCAAACCTGGCCCGGCCAAACTGCAACAAAAAAATAGCCAGGCGTTGTGGCGGGCACCTGTAGTCCCAGCTACTCAGGAAGCTAAGACAGGAGAATCCCCTAAGCCCAGGAGCTGGAGGTTGTTGTGAGCTGTGTGATGCCACGGCACTCTACCGAGGGCAACAAAGTGAAACTCTGTCTCTAAAAAAAGAAAAAGAAAATAAGTAGATCAGTATTCCAGAGAAAATGTAGATAGTAGCTTCCCACAAGGTGTTTATAGGTATTCAGGAAGTGAAATAGAATTATTTTTTCAAATAAGTTTGGGAAGAGGACAGTATTGTTTCTCTTTGTTAGAGATTAACAATGCACATTAGCAAGATTCCTTCCTTAGTTGTCATGTAATTTAAAAATCTGTTTATCTTGGCTTGGCGCTTATAGCTCAAGCAGCTAAGGCGCCAGCCACATACCCTGGAGGTGGCAGGTTCGAATCCAGCCCGGTCCTGCCGAACAACAATGACAACTACAACCAAAAAAAAGCTAGGCATTGTGGCGGGCGCCTGTAGTCCCAGCTACTTGGGAGGCTGAGGCAAGAGAATTGCTTAAGCCCAGGAATTGGAGGTTGCTGTGAGCTGTGATGTCATGGCACTCTATCCAGGGTGACAGCTTGAGGCTCTGTCTCAAAAAAAAAAAACCAGTTTATCTTTATTTCCCAAATCCCATATCCTTGTATTCTATAAAAGAATACCATTTGGAAAATACTGGTGTGTATTTTTTTTTCTCCCCCCCCATCACTTGGTGTGTATTTTTTAATACTAAAATAATATGATGATCTAAAAATGTGAAAAATGCCAGTTGGGAATGTATTCATGTTTCAGAAGAGAGTATAGCTATGATTTCTGATTACTCTCAAGCTACTGAACCCCCTGCCCCATCCCTCCCCGTGTGCCTCTGTGTTGGCCAGTAGTTTTATCTTTGACCTCCCTTCTTCGTACTTTTCACAGCAATGGCCGAGCCGTGCACTACAATGGGTCCAGTTTATTACAATGGAAGAGCGTTCGCTTAGATGTGACACTCTCTCCTGGTAAGTGGAGTGGGGACTTTTTTACCCTGTGTCTTTATGTTGAGCCCAAATGCGTTAAAGTTAAATAAATTTAGCAACTGGGAATGGGCATTTCATCTTTGGGGGAAAACCAAATGCTTGTCATTGCTGCCCTGTAGTTTACACGAAACCCTTCACTTTCTAGGCTATCGCCATTAGAGCCTCCATTAGTAACTCAGGAGTCACGTTTACTTTTGTTCTTCCATCATTAGAAAATTCTGAGATTTTGCATATCTCTGAAGTTTAGTCTTTTTGTCAGCTATTCGTTAATGAGCAGATAAACAGTTTCAACCAAAAAGAGCTCTACCACTAACCCGGAGGATGCTTACTGGTAGGTCCAAGCTGCAAACTTTGTTCTTAGTAGCTGAAACATCTCCTCTAGCTTCCACAAATATTCTGCCTGTTTCAGTCACAAAAACTATCTTGTCTTCTTTTTAGACTTCATATAAATAACTTGATCTGTATAGTAGCTGAATTGGAATTGGTCCTCCCTGCTTCAGCAGTAGCAAAATGCCAAAATTGTCTTACTGTCATTAGAGGCAGCCAAGTACTATACTTATTTTCAGATGATACATCTTAGCTTCATCTCTGATAAAACTTAATGTGATAGGTGATCTGGAATATTGAGATGGGGAACACGAAGTTGCTCCACCTGATGGGTAATCTCTTACAGGCTGCCTGAGGGGTACTTTTGCCATCGCTTTTCCTGCAGGGAGTTGCTGGTTGCACTTTCCCTGAGAGCATAGTGGTTTTCACTCATGGTCAAGTATGACTTGGGAATCATGTCAGGTTAAAGTTGTTTCTCTCTTACTTTGTGGAGCAGAACCCTGACATCTCAGCAGAGTACTTGCCTAGTACTTGTGTAGATACAAGAGGGTGGAGAGGGAAAGAGAAGCATCGTCAGAGTTTTTTCATTTGCTTGTTGCTGTTGTCTGTTGTTTGATTTTATCAATTTCAGTTTTCGAGAAAATTTTGGACTGAACCTCGAGTGCATAGGCTACCTTTTTCTTAGAGAAATGTATCCTTTAGGAATAGGAATTGGAACCCAATTTTTGCAACAGAATCTTAACCTTTGTACCAACAGTTGGGTGTCCATTCATCCCTGGGGATGCAGTGGTGAACAGCGGAAGTCCCCAGCCATTGGGAGGTTCCTATTCCAGTGGTACCTAAGCTGTAGGAGACTCTGTGATCAAAAGAGAATCATAGACCTTCATGTACTTACCGGAGAGTTTACCACAGATGAATTATAAGACCACATGTGCTAGCAGCTTGCCTGAGGCAGCCAGTGTAAGAGAGCTAATGTGATGGACAGGCTCCTGTTGGTCCCGTAAGTCCCATCCTTGTATCTAGGTGTCCCATCAGAAAGCAGCTTGCCTCATGTTATGTTAGCTACTTGCAAAACACCTTAAATACTTACAAATAATGGGATATCAGGCTCCGTGCCTGTGGCTCAAGAGGCTAAGGCACCAGCCACGTACACCTGAGCTGGCGGGTTCGAATCCAGCCTGGACCTGCCAAACAACAATGACGGCTGCAACTAAAAAATGGCCGAGCGTTGTGTCGGGCGCCTGTAGTCCCAGCTACTTGGGAGGCAGAGGCAGGAGACTCGCTTGAGCCCAGGAATTGGAGGTTGCTGTGAGCTGTGATGCCACGGCATGCTATCCAGGATGACAGCTTGAGGCTCTGTCTCAAAAAAATAAATAAAATAAAATAAAAATAAGGGGATATCATGAGATATAATGGTCTTCCTTTACCTTACATTGTGTGTGGAGTTTTCAATTATATATATATATATATTTTTTTTTTTTTTTTGAGACAGAGCCTCAAGCCATCACCCTGGATAGAGTGCTGTGGCATCACAGCTCACAGCAACCTCCAATTCCTGGACTCAAGCGAGTCTCCTGCCTCGGCCTCCCAAGTAGCTGGGACTAGAGGCGCCCGCCACAATGCCCGGCCATTTTTTTTTTTTCTTTTGGTTGCAGCCGTCATTGTTGTTTGGCGGGCCCGGGCTGGATTCGAATCCGCCAGCTCAGGTGTATGTGGCTGGTGCCTTAGCCCGTTGAGCTACAAGCGCCAAACCTCAATTACATACTTTTAAGGTCATTTCTGAATCTTCCACAAATTTATGGAGATGTTCTTCTTTTACCTTTATGCCATAAGGAATCCTCTCTGTGTCAGAAGAGAAAAACTTGTATTCCTCTATTTAAAAAGTTGTGCCCTGGCTCAGTGCCTGTGGCTCAACGGGCTAAGGCTCCAGCCACGTACACCTAAGCTGGCAGGTTCAAATACAGCCCGGGCCCACCAAACAACAATGACGGCTGCAACCAAAAAATGGCCGGGCGTTGTGGCAGGCGCCTGTAATCCCAGCTACTTGGGAGGCAGAGGCAGGAGACTCGCTTAAGCCCAGGAATTGGAGGTTGCTGTGAGCAGTGAGGCCACAGCACTCTATCCAGGGTGACAGCTTGAGGCTCTGTCTCAAAAAAAAAAAAAAAGTTGTGCCCAGTGTTTTCCATTTTTGTCTTAGCTGCCGGGATAATAAAGGTTAAGTTTAATATGTAATTGTGATAACTACTTAACTTGGACACTAGGCATTTTCCTTCTAAATAATTTCTGACATATTTTTAAGATAGTTTGTTTCTATTATGTTACTTTATATCTATTTAAATCTGACAACTTCATATCCTTTTCAGAGGTAACTGAGAACATAAATAGATAGTGTTATGTAGGCTGTCACACTGGCTGCAAATTAGAAATTTACGTAATCATCAATAAAAGGGGGAAAATGTGTTGTTTCCTTCCTGTTCTCTGCTGTAGGTGACGTGGCAGGAATTGGCTGGGAGAGAACCGAGGGGACCCCGCCTCCTCCGGGGCAGCCAGCCAAGGGCCGGGTCTACTTCACTTACTGTGGGCAGCGCCTCTCACCGTATCTTGAAGACGTCTCTGGTGGCATGTGGCCAGTGGTTCACATTCAGAAAAAGGCAGGTTACCTTGTTGGGAAAGGAAAAACAATTCCCCTCAGTCATTTGTTCTTGTCAGGAATGGAAAAATGAAAGGCATCAAACATGCTGGTGCTGTACTCAGTATGTGACGCACAGTGACATAAGGAAGGGCAAGGCCAGAGTGGGCGAGAACAGGCCTGCCTTTGCATTGACCCAATAGTCTTACATTGGAGGATGCTTCAATAGGAACTCAGCGCTGATCTGCTCTGGTATTTTTTAGCCAAACAACAATGCAAGGAACACTAGTGTTCTTTGAAATGTCATTAAAATTATTCTGTAGTCAAGTTTGAGTTTTAAAAATGATCCTTTTGAGTGCGGCACCTGTGGCTCAAGGAGTAGGGCACTGGCCCCATATACTGGAGGTGGTGTGTTCAAACCTGGCACCGGCCAAAAAAAAAAAAAAAAATCCTTTTGGGTCACTTAGTAAGAAGCTTGGTAGGAGCTTTCAGTAAAGATTCAAAGTTCAAGGCGGCACCCGTGGCTCAGTGGGTAGGGTGCCGGCCCCAAGTACCAAGGGTGGTGGATTCGAATCCGGCCCAGGTCAAACTGCAACAAAAAAATAGCCAGGTGTTGTGGTGGGCGCCTATAGTCCCAGCTACTCGGGAGGCTAAGCCCAAGAGCTGGAGGTTGCTGTGAGCTGTGACGGTACAGCACTCTACTGAGGGTGACAGAGTGAGACTCTGTCTCTAAAAAAAAAAAGATTCAAAGTTCAACTTTATTTAACTTAGCACCCCACATGTATTTAAGCATGGAAGTCTTTGTATTTTTGAGTAGCACCTGTTAACTTTCAGTGTTTTGTGGAACATTCTTACCTACTACATGCTGCTGGCTCCCAAATTCCTGTCTCCATCCCAGACCTTTCCCTAAACTCCACACTCATTTACCCAGCAGCCTAGGCAACGTCTCACAGTATCTTATTGGCATGTCCTAGATAACATGTCCAAGCCTGAACCTAACTCAGTGCCATACCCAAAGCTACTGCTTCCCTAGCCTTCCTCGTTTCTAGAAATGGAAGCCCCATGCTTTCCCATGCTGCAGCCAAAAACCCTAAAGTTCTCCTTTACTCCTCCTGTTTCACATCTAATCTGTCAGCAAATCTTGTTGCTTCTACCTTGAAAATGTATCCAGAATCTGACCACTGTCCCATTCCTGCATTAACAGGCCTAGCCACAGTTATCTTTTGGGTAGCTATCACCATATTCCCCTATGTCCCTTCCTAGCCCCCATTCTCACCCTTTTACATGCCTTTTCACACAGCAGCCACAGTGATCCTTTACAAATGTTAGTTAGCAGCTTGGTGCCTGTAGCTCAAGCGGCTAAGACACCAGCCACATACACCAGAGCTGGCGGGTTTGAATCCTGCTTGGGCCTGCTAAACAACAATGAGAACTACAACCAAAACATAGCCAGGTGGTGTGGCGGGCACCTGTAGTCCCAGCTGCTTGGGAGGCAGAGGCAGGAGAATCACTTAAGCCCGGGAATTGGAGGTTGCTGTGAGCTGTGATGCCACAGCCCTCTACCTAGGGTGATAGCGTGAGGCTCTGTCTCAAAAAAAAAAAAAAATGTTAGTTAGAATGTCACTCCTTGTGCGGTGCTGTGGCTCAAAAGAGTAGGTCGCCAGCCACATATACCAGAGGTGGTGGGTTCAAACCCGGCCCCGCCAAAAACTGCAAAAACAAACAAACAAACAAGAAATGTACAGAATGTCACTCCTCCTCTATAAACCAGGCAGTGGCTTCCTGTGTCACTCATTGTAAAAGGCCAGGTGTTTGTAATGACCTACAAGAAGCCAAGCATGTCATGCACACACCTGTAGTTCTAGCTACTCAGGAGGCTGAAGCAGGAGGATCACTTGTGCCCAGGAGGTTACAGCTGTAGAGTACATGGTTGTGCCTGTAAATAGCCACTGTACTTCAGCCTGGGCAACATGGCAAGACCCAATCTTTAAAAAAAGAAACAAAACTACAAGATTCTATAGGCTCTGCCCCATGTTTCTGATACCATCTTTTATCCCTATATTTGTTAAGTGAATTAAATATGCCAATCATGGCTCAGCGCCTGTAGCTCAAGTGGCTAGGACGCCAGTCACATACACCAGAGGTGATGGGTTCGAATCCAGCCCAGGCTCGCCAAACCAAATGACAACAACCAAAAATAGCCGGGCGTTGTGGTAGGCACCCATAGTCCCAGCTAGTTGGGAGGCCGAGGCAAGAGAATCGCTTAAGTCCAGGAGTTGGAGGTTGCTGTGAGCTGTGATGCCACGGCACCCTACCCAGGGCTACAGCTTGAGGCTCTGTCTCAAAAAAAAAAAAAAAAGATGCCAATCATTTAAGGCAGCATGTCTCAGCCTGTTCTATTCATTCAATGCTTATTATATTATTATATGCTAAGCACTGTACTAAGCTCAGTGAACAACATAGATATGGTCTCTGTCCTCATGGGGTTATAATCAGTTGGAGGAATTAGACATCAGTCAAATAATCACACAAATTTAAGTGTCTGTATATAATCACAAGCTAGTAAATGCTATAAATGAGAATCACAGACTTTATGGAAGCAAATAGCAAGCAAATCTGATGATGTCCCTCTCACTCTAAAGAAGTGATGTTTGAGCCAGGTCTAGAATATTAACGCGTCTTATTGAGGCAAAGTTGGAAGGAAGAATGTTCCAGGGCCGGGCGTGGTGGCTCATGCCTGTAATCCTAGCACTCTGAGAGGCTGAGGCAGATAGATTGCCCGAGCTCATGAGTTCAAGAACAGCCTGAGCCAGATCGAGACCTTGTCTCCAAAAATAGCCGGCCATTGTGGTGGGCACCTATTGTGGCAGGCAAGAGAATTGCTTAAGTCTAAGAGTTTGAGGTTGCTGTGAGCTGTGATGCCATGGCACTCTACCAAGGGCAACAAAGTGAGACTCTATCTAAAAAAAAAAGGAAAGAAAGAAAGAAAAAAAATGTTCCAGGTGGAAAGAACAGCATATGCAGTTGTGTCAAGTAGGAAGAAATAGTGTCAGAAACAAGAGGGGTCCCTGTGTGTGAGTAGCATAGAGCACGAGAGCGCGAGGCGAGGAGAAGGAAGGCCAGTAGGTGCCAGTATGCATGGCCATGCCTGCTGTGTGTCTGGCATGCTAGCCCACACCTCAGGCTTTTCTTCTGATTTGATGTTTAGAGAAGTGTACCTTGGAGGTTAAAATAAATAAATAAAAATAAACCTAATTCTTTCCAAATCCTTTATTTGATCTCCTTTGCAGAACACCAAAACTCGCGCTAACTTTGGCTCCCGCCCATTCGCCTATGCCGAAGGGCAAGCCCACCGCAACGCTGCCGACCTGTGTACTGACTTGGCAGAAGAGATTAGTGCTAACTTTGAGGCCCTGCCATTCGCCATGGCATCTGACAGCGACAACGATGCTGGCACCAGTATTGCATCAGACCCAGGCACCCACGGGCCGCCATGCCGGATTGCAGCTGTGGCTACCGCTCAGCAACGTAAGCCACTTCCTCTTAGGACCCCACCACTTCCTGAGACCATGAATGCTTTGAATTCCATCTATCCATTGAACTTGGGCATCCTTGTTACAATTACAGTTTGCAAACTCAAGTGCCCATCACTAACAGGGTACAAGGCTGGGTGAAAATGAAGAGCAGAAAAAAAAAAAAACATGGTGGACTGGAAATTGTATTCCAATTTACAGGAAGCCTGCCACTCCTCAGCACCAGCTGAAGAATGTAAGGCAGTTAAAAATCCCATAATTTTATATGAAGCCTCCTCATTTTATAATGTTACTCATTTGCAAAAATTGTTTTAAAACTGAGTCAATCAGGCTTGCCACCCATAGCACAGTGGTTGCAGCACCAGCCACATACACTAAGGGTGGCGGTTTCAAACCCGGCCTGGGCCAGCTAAACAACTACAACAAAAAAATAGCCAGGCATTGTGGTGGGTGCCTGTAGTCTTAGCTACTTGGGAGGCTGAGGCAAAAGAATCATTTAAACCCAAGAGTTGGAGGTTGCTGTGAGCTGTAATGCTACAGCACTCTACAGAGGGTGACAGAGTGAGACTCTGTCTCAAAAAAAAAAAAACTGAGTCAAACAATAATGAAATACTAATGTAAAATCCAGGTGGTGGATATATAGGTGTGCACTAGAAACTTTTCTGATTATTTAAAATAATTTATAATAAAATTGACTATAAGTGAGCTAGCCAAACTAAAAATGTCTGTGGGCTATTCTTGGCCCATGGGATTATGGTTTGCAAACTATTTTAAGTCTCTGTTTGAGCCTGGTATGGTGGCTCAAGCCTATAATCCTAGCATTCTGAGAGGCCAAGGCAGGTTGAGCTGAGGAGTTGGAGACCAACCTAAGCAAGCTCAGGAATTAGAGACCAGCCTAAGCAAGCATTCTCTACTAAAAATAGAAAAAACTACCTGGGCGTCATGGTGGACATCTGTAGTCCCAGCTGCTCGGGAGGCTGAGGCAAGAGGATCACTTAAGCCCAAGAGTTTGAAGTTGCTCTGAGCTATTATGTCACAGCACTCTAGCCAGGGCATCAGAGTGAAACTTTGTCTTAAGAAAAAAGGAAAAAAAGAATCTATTTAGTTCTTTCTGATAGTGAAGAACTCTCCAGATTCTTCTCTGAGTCAAATGAATTATACTCATTAAAAAGTATTGGAGGGGGCTCGGCACCTGTGGCTCAACAGGCTAGGGCACCAGCCACGTACACCTGAGCGGGCGGGTTCGAATCCAGCTCGGGCCCGACAAACAACAATGTCGGCTGCAACCAAAAAAAAAAAAAAAATGTTCGGGCATTGTGGCGGGTGCCTGTGGTCCCAGCTACTTGGGAGGCGGAGGCAGGAGACTCGCTTGCGCCCAGGAATTGGAGGTTGCTGTGAGCTGTGATGCCACGGCACTATCCAAGGTGACAGCTTGAGGCTCTGTCTCAAAAAAAAAACCAAAAACTAACTTTTGTAGGATTCAGGGTAATTATAGATGATTAGTTATTCCTTGACCCTGCTTTAAATTCCTCAGTGTACTAGGAGTCTACCTATCATGGAAAGTAAGAGAATCCAGTTTGTCTCAGGGTGAGAAGTTAATGATTTTTCTGACTTGCTCTTGTTTAGAAATCACTGTCCTTGTGTTGTCATTACAGAATATGATAGTGACACCTCCTGTCATTACAAAGTCGAGCTCAGCTATGAGAATTTCATCACCTCTGGCCCAGACCCTCATCCGCCTCCCATTGCAGATGATGAAAGTGACGATGATGATGACGACGACATCCCGCAGGTAAGAGACCTGCAGGTGTAGGTTAGGATTCAGCTGCATTCACTTAGCTCCCTGGTGACTGGTCAAGCCTTAAGGACTGACTGTGATGTCAGGGTACAATGCTGGCATTATTACCCTTTCAGTTACGTCATTGTGTTTGAACAGTGACTCTGGAGTGTTCTTTTTTTCTAAATCCTTATCAATAGTGATATTGGTTGGGCCCTTTTGCCCAGTGGAGGTCTAGGCGTTGGAGAAATGAGATGGGTGATAGTAACTGGGCAGTAAGTTCAGAATCCTGTGAAAGTGCTTCTATGGCTTCTTTAGAAGGAAAAGAAGCGCTTGCCCCGTTCTAACTGTTTCCTCCTTTGGCGTCTGAGGCTGTGTCTAGTACAGGAGTCCATATCTATGTTTCTATGCCTGGCATTTGAGTGGGTGAAGTCCTCAGGACGAGGTATGTAAGTTAGGGAAGGAGTGATGCCCGCATGAGGCATTCCTTCTCTGTTCATGAAGGTTCCTTCTCCTTCTAGGAGGACCACTACGCCCTGCTGGTGAAAGCATGGGAGACCAAGGTTTTTCCTACCATCCGAAGACGCTTCCGCAATGAAGCAGAGCGGAAATCGGGCCTGGACCAGATAAAGGGTGCTTTACAACTAGGTCTGGTGCTTCTTGTTCTCCTAAGGAGCTTCATGACTTAAAGAGATGAGTCAGATGAAAATTAAGACAAATCACAGGAAAGAGGGGCTCATCTTATGTTGCACCAGACTTAACAATGTCTTCCACCTGTCCATTTTTGAGCTCTGGGAGTTTTTGCTTTCATTGCTGGGTTTTTATTTGCTTGTTATTTTAACTCAATGTTCTGGGTTGATGGGCTGCTATCCTGAAGCTGGAGTGGCTACAGTGGGAAACTTCTGGTGGTTAACAGCCATATTTAAAGTAACAGATGCACTATTCACCAACTCTGCAGGCTTGAGAAAGTGACATAATGTCTCTGCGGTTTCCTAATATTTAAATACCTTTTCTTTATTATTATTATTATTATCATTATTATTATTTATAGAGACAGATGGTCTTGCTCTTGCTCAGGCTAGTCTTGTACTCGTGAGCTCAAGTAATCCTCCTGCCTCGGCCTTCCAGAGTAATAGAATTATAGACATGAGCCACTGCACCCAGCCTGTTTTCGTCATCTTTAATATGAACTCTAGAAGGTTTGATTTAGCATCCCCCACTATTGCCTGATTATTAAACAGTATTTCTTTTCTCATTCCCACTATTCTTTTTGAAAACATTGCAAAAATTACTGTTCCATAATCTGTTAATATTAGGCATAGTTTTTGTTAATTCTCTTTGACACTTCCTTCCAAATACATCTATCTCTAATTGCAACCCCTTTATGCTGTGCTCAGAAAATGGCTATGCCTGTTCATTATAACAAGACCAATAAAAGGATAAAAGAGAGGTAGATCTATGGGCTGGAGCTAGGCCTTGTGTAAAAGCAGGTCCTGTCAACACCTGCTCTTCCACCCACAGTGTCTTGGACAGTAAGTGGAGACGTTGTGCCTGCCTCACTATCCTCTCCATGGTGCTTTATTTCCTGGTCTTTGGACATTTATTTTCTTGGTTACAAATTAATAGTGCCCATTGTTATTGAACATAGTGGTCTGTTCTCCCTCTGGGAAGGAGAACAGAGCAAATCCCTCTAGGGGATAGATAAAGCCAGTGTAACTCTCTGCTGCTCTCAAGTAAGCAACATGTGTTTATTATAGTAAAAATCAAACACTTAACCTGGGCGCAGTGGTTCATGCCTGTAATCTGGAAAACTGAGGACGGGCTGATTACTTGAGTTCATGAGTTCGAGACCAGCCTGAGCAAAAATCAAGACCCTGTCTCTACTAAAAATAGAAAAACTGAAGGAAGAGGATCACTTGAGCCCAAGAGTTGGAGGTTACTGTGAGCTATGATGACACCATGGCACCAGGACCACAGCTTGAGACTCCATCTCAAAAAAATATATATATATATATATCAAACACAGTCTTGGTACCCATAACACAGTGGTTATGGTGTCAGCTATGTACACCAAGGATGGCAGGTTCAAACCCAGTCTAGGCCAGCTAAACAACAATGACAAACTGCAACAAAAACTATGATGTCACAGCACTCTACCGAGAGCAACAATGTGAGAGTCTGTCTCAAGAAAAAACCAAACACATTACAAAAAATGTATAAAGTAAGAAATAAACATCACCCTTCCTCTCTTCTTCATCTACATTGGACTTTAGTTATTTTAATCTAACTAAAATGAAATGATTACAGAATAATGTACCATCATTTCTAGCCATTCCACGATTGATGAGTACTTTGGTTATTTCCATTTGTTTGTTATCTACCAATATGCTGCGGCGATTTTTTGTACCTGTGCACATTAGTGCTTGTGTTTCTGTGGGAGATGCAAGACATTTCCAGAAGTAGAGCATTGAGTATTTTCAACTTCGTAGACATGTATAATTACCTTCCCCCAAAGGCTATGTACTCCCTTAAACAGTGTTTGAAAGAGTCTCTTATTTTTTTATTCTAGATATGTAAGTCAGTGTCATGTTTGAACTAAAGATTATGTGCTCTTTGGAGAGTTACCAAGGCTGTTGTATTTTTTAGGCATGGTGGATATTGCCCGACAGACAGTTGAATTTCTTTACGAAGAGAATGGTGGCATCCCAAGAGACCTTTATCTCCCCACTATTGAAGACATTAAAGACGAAGCAAACAAGTTCACAATTGATAAAGTTCGAAAAGGTTTTTTTTTTTTGTTTGGGGGGGGATTCATTGAGGGTACAAGAAACCAGGTTACACTGATTGCATTTGTTAGGTAAAGTCCCTATTACAATCATGTTTTGCCCCCAAAAGGTATGGCACACACCAAGACCCCTCCTTGCTCCTTCCCTCTCTCTGCTGTTCTTTCCCCCATTCCTCCCTCATTCTTTCTCTCTCTGCTCTCCCCTTCCCCTATTTTTTGTTCTTTTGCAGTTTTTTTTTGGCCAGGGCCATGTTTGAACCCACCACCTCTGGTCTATGGGCTCGGCACGCTACTCCTTGGAACCATAGGCACTGCCCTGGAGGTCTTAATTTTAACTCAAATAATCTGCTATGAAAAACATGTAGGTAGTTTTATTTTACATGTTTTTTTAAAAGTTAATTTTAAAAAGTCATGGCAAAAATTGTACTTGCTTATCAGGTAATTTTATCATTAGACTGTTTTCATAGTCTTCTTTCTAGAGTGTTCATTTACAGTATATGTCACTGTGTATAATTATATACTCAACACCTCAATATGGGCTTCAAATATTTTGCAAAAACAGTTATTTGTTCAGTACATATTTGATGCATCTGATGCATCTGTTAAATGTTTGAATTTATTTATTTTATTATTTATTATTAAATGTTTGTTTATTTATTATTGAATTATTTCATTTATCTTCACCATGAGTTGCTGAAGTAGGCATTTTTTTTTTTTTCCGGAGCCAGGTTTGAACCCACCACCTCCAGTATATAGGGCCTGAACCCTACTCCTTGAACCACAGGCACTGCCCTGAGGTAGGTATTATTATTATTATTATTATTATTATTATTATTATTTTAAGAGATAAGTCTTGTTCTGTTGCCCAGGTTAGAGTATAGTGGCTTAATCATAGCTCATTGTGACTCTAACCTCCAAGGCTCAAAGGATCTTCCCACTTCAGCCTCTTAAGTCTGGGACTACAGGCATGCACCACTATGCCCAGCTAAGTTTTTATATATTGGAGAGGTGGGGGTCTCACTATGTTGCGCAGGCTGGCCTCAAACTCTTGGCCTTAAGTGATCCTCCTGCCTCAGCCTCCCAAAGTGCTGGAACTACAGACCTAAGCCACCACGTTTGGCTGGTAGATACTATTATTACATTACTATAGTAAATCATTATTCAATACTTCTGCCTTTGCAAATTTACATATTTGCAAAAATTTATTTGTAACCCCCAAATCAGTACCAGTGACATGTTTACAGTCATTCTTGAACATGTACAGAGCAGCAAAAAATTAGAGTGACTGGGCATCCATGTCCCCAGCTTAGGGGAACAAGACGTTGCTGTGCCTTTTGGCTTCCCTTCCTGCAATCTATTCAGTGCTATGGTTTCCACATTTTTTGTGCTTTCTCTTGGTGATTTTTCTGTTTAACATGGTTCCCAAACATAATGTTGGTTAGCATTCCTAAGCAGGAGAGGCTGTGATGTGCCTTGCAGAGAAAATACAAGGAAGGTAAGCTTCCTTCAGGCAGGGGTTATGTTCAGTGTTAGTAAATTAATGACATGCTGTCTAGTCAATCTGGCATCTTTAAACATAAATACACATAAAACAAGGTTGTGGATTGATCAAATGATGAAAGTGTTGTGATGAAGGGCTTGCAGGAAGCTAACTTATATTTCCCATGGAAGCAGTGGTTCAGAATTCATGGCTTCAGTGTTTGCTGCAATTTAAGTAAAACTACTACAAATGGCAAGAATCCCAAGTATCAACCATCATCTTCATGTTTATAGATGAGGGAGCTGAGACCTAGAGTCACGTGCCCAAAGGCTTTTGTATGTAAGTGGGATCCACTCAGTTCAACTGAACAAGCTCGATGCCCCAGTGCCTCCAAAAACCTAGCCTAAAATTGCTCTTTTGTTCCTTTCATGATTTCTTGTTGTTTTTTATCTTCTATTTCAACTGTTTGAATTTGGAGGAACATTTTTTCCACTTCAAGTGTGAAAGGCCTCACTTCCTAGCCGCCATGGTGCACAGGAACTGGAGCTGCCCCAGTGAGAGCCTGTGGTTGGGTTGGGACTTGTCAGCTGCAGTGTCACCTGCTTACCCCAGCCCACAGGGCAAGGATGCCTAGGTGGTCTTGAGATATGGGGAGTGGCGTAGCAGGGGCAGAGAGAGCTCAGTCCTCATGGTGAGGTCAAAGAAATTGTCAGTCTTTGTTCTTATTCCCAGGAATTCTGGTTACTGCCCCTTCATCCCTGATGTTATTGTTAGTAGCCTCTGAGGGGAGGTTCTCTCAGCCCCCCACCTCCAGCACCCATGAATCTGGTGTTCCACTCCCTACTTCTATGAGATCAATGCTCTTTGCTTCAACTCGCCAAAACCGTTCAATGCTTATCCATAACTTCCTGAAAAAACTTGTCTGTTGTAATCACTTGAGGGAATTGAAGCTTTACTTGTTAAAGCACAAATGTGTTAGCAACAGCACACATTTCTGCCTAACATGTTACCAAGGTGGCCCTCACACATCTTAATTTGAAATACTGTGCTCTCCTGGAGCTCTGAGCTCTCAGTGACTGACATCTGCTCTCCTCTCAGTTCACTTCTTGTTTTAGAAATTAATTACTTTTTTCTGAATACAAAATTAATACATGTCATTATAGACTACTTGAGAAATACAGAAAAACAAAGACAAGACTATAAAAGGTATTTGTCAGTTCCATTATTAATATCTTAGTATGAGCTGTGCCCTTTCAGTTTTTTTTCTCCCCTATGGTTTATATAGCATATAATGTTCATTCTAAGCTTTTTTACTTAATGTTAAACTACAAATATTTCGCTATTTTATTAGCTATAGTTAATACTATTTAAACGACACCAAAATATTCTAGTGTATGAGTTCATCACAAATTATTTAAGTATTCCATATTGCTGTTAAATGATGATGTTTGCTTACTTTTGGTATTATGCAACAACTCTATAGTGAGAATCCTCATAGCAAAATTTCTGGTTATTTTCTTTGGAAGTATTATTAGAAATAAAATTGATAGATTAACTATATGCACATTTTTGAGGCCTTTGAAAGACTTACCCCCAGTTGCACTGTAAATATTGGTTAGCTTCCAAGCATCTTCTACTGTTTAACTGAATTTCCTGCATCCAGCAAACTTCTTTGTGGTATAGTGGACAGGCAGGGTGAAGCCTAGAGAAATATACTTCAAGGACAGTGTTTTAGAAGAGAAATCACCTCTTACATGTTGATACAGAAAGATAAGGGGAAGTTACAACCAGATTTGGGCTGGGGAGCTATGTCTGTTTGGGTAGCTGTCATAGGGACCTGTTTTTCCCCACAGCAAGTGCCAGATCGTACTGACATAAGATGCATAGTTGAACTTGCCTAGAATAGCTGCTATAATAGAAAAGTGACTTTTGAACACTTTATACTGATTTTTTTAATCAAACCTGCCACCTCGCCTTTAACTAGACATATCCCCAAACAATACTGGGTCAGGAGTCTGGAACACTAATAAAAACAAAGGAACTTTTGCAGGTGCGGTTGCCACAGGGTAGGGCTCGGGTGGGTAAATTCTCTTCCAGTGATGAAACACAATCACTTAGTACAGCCGGTATGTATCTGCACCTGCAAGTATCTATTTTCATTTCTTGGAAAAATAGCCATTGCATCACCAGTGGCTGATATTATGAACTTGTGATCAGTATGTCTAAAGAAAAACCACCACCACATTGATTTTCCTACAGAGACAGAAATTAAAGATCACTGCCTGGGAAAGAATATGTGTTGCTTACCTGTGTCAATAAGGAAGCAGCTAGGCCCACTCAGCTACCTCTTCTGTAGGGTATGAAGTGAATTAGAAAGTATTACGTAGGGTTTATATGTTAGATCAAAGGCTCTTTTTGGGGTACAGAAAAATCAGATGGCAGAGAGCAATAGCATTCCTACTTTCCACCAAGGAAACTTTTACTGCTTACATTCTTAGTTCATGCTTGTGCAAATTTATCACAAGGAGAAGAATTGGGTCCTTCCTTGTCTTCTGAGGAGCTGGTGGTGGCCACAAATGATATTTACTCTGGGAATTGTGCTTGTGCTAAAACTCATTTAGGCATCAATGAATGAGCCATGCCAATGCTAGCTGTTAAGGGCTGGCAGAGCAGCAGGCTGTTTGTCTCTAAGCTCACTACTCCCCTTTCTTGGACATTTTCTTCACTTTCTGTTTTTTCCACTTCTTGCAACCTGTGTCACAGAGAAGGATCTGATAAACAAATTTCAGTAGGATGATCATAATGTATATCACCCCTTCTAGGAATATTTTAATTTTAAAGTAGGACTACAAGAAAGAGAACACCCTTAACAAAAGCTAATTTATTTCCAATGTGGGCTTCTATGATATTGTGATGTGTACATGTACATTTGCAGAGATGCATATTTATTTTAGTGGTAAGCGGCTTGTGAGGAATGTCAAAGTCAAGACTAGAAGAATATATCTCTATAATTCATTTGTTTTTATTTTGCCAAAGGGATTGTTGATCAGCCTGATAAATTGTTCATGGAAATAGCCAGGTGGTTGGTGGAAGATTCATGCCTTTTTCATTTATAGTTCTGTATATGGTATCTGCTTTCCTGCTATTACAAGAGCAGAATTTGGAAGCTGTGAAGATTTGATTACTATTAAAATCACCAACCATGTTCTTGCCTACCACATTTATGCTTGATTATACTGAATATGTTTCCATAGCTCATTGTTTCCTTTTTTGAACTAGGAACAAATATGTGTACTTCAATTTAATTTGCTACAATTCCTAGTCAGTAGCGAAGCATATAGGATTTTAGAAGTGATGAACAAGATAAATGTATCTGATTCTCCATGTCTGCTCTAGCTCATACTAATTTTTTAGAATTCAGATTTCTTTTTAGGTACAAGTATGGACTTGTAAAAGGCAGGAAAGATAGAAAAGATTGCACGCAAATAAATAGGACTTTTCCTAGTGTAATTTCCTTGGATGTATCTTTTAAATTACTTCATTTGTTTTTATTAAGAAGGAAATCTCATTTTATCTTTTTGGAAATAAGCAGCAAACATTTGAATCTACCCAGACCTAGGAAGCATTACATGTGTGCAGGTTTTTTTGCTTTTATTGATTTATTTATTTTAGAGATGAGCTCTGGCTCTCCTGCCCAGGATCTGGAGTGCAGTGGTTATTCACAGGTATAATCATTGCACACTGTAGCCTTGAACTCCTGGGCTCAAGTGATCCTTCTGCCTCAGCCTCCCGACTAGGTAGGACTATAGGTACATACCAGTGTGCCTGGACCATTTTATGTGTCTTTGTTTTTAATTTTGTTTAGAGGAATAAAGTCTCAAAAATAACTCAAAATAATTTCTTTGTCCTTTTAGGACAGTTGCTAGTACGTATTGTAGAGAAAAGACTCCATGCATGTTTTCATTTTATTTTTCGACCATTGTTAATGATGATATTGAATGTTGGTGTACCAGGAGCTTCTCTTCAGATGGATTAAGCTATTCGGGTTCTTCATCATAAGGAAATATTTCAGTGCTACAAAAGAAAATGTGCCTTGAAGATTTCGTTATGTTTACCTTGCATAATTCAGTAGCTAAAAATCAGTCACAGTAATACAGTTATGTCCTGGATAACTGCGTTTTGGCCCTCAATGGCCCAAATGAATGGATGTATGATGCTGGCCACCTAAGACTGTAATGGAGCTAAAAAATTCCAATCACCTTGTGACACTGTAGCCATTACAACATCTTAGCAGAAGGTGTTTCTCAAGTTTGTGGGAATGTCAGTGGAAACAAATGTAGTGGGCTATTGTGCAAAAGTATAGTACATACAATTATGTACAGTACACAATACTTGATAATGATGATAAACATCTGTGGAGTTAGACAATTAAGTTCATGAACTCACCCTAGAATAAGTGCTACACACCTCATTGACTATTACTATGGTCACCTTCAAAGTACTCCTGTTGGCCATATGGTGACTGTAGTGACATTCGGCAAAGAGGTATGCAGCATTTTTTTCTAGGATGAGTTTTCAAACTTAATTATCCAAACTTGTATGTTACTTGTTTATGTATTTGCTACATTATACTTTTTAATCATTATTTTAGAGTATACTTCTTCTACTTATTTTTTAAAAACTTACTTTTAAAACAGACAGGGGCAGGCCTTTCAGGAGGTATTTAGAGGAAGGCATTGTTATCACAGGAGGGGACAGCTCCATGCCCACTACTGCCCCTGAAGAGCTTCCAGTGGCACAAGATGGGAAGTGGACAAGATAGTGATTCTGATGGTCCTGACCCTGTGTCGGATTAGGCTAATGTGTGTTTGTGGGTTACTGTTTTTTTTTTGAGACAAAGCCTCAAGCTGTCACCCTAGATACAGTGCCATGGCATCACAGCTCACAGCAACCTCCAATTCCTGGGCTCAAGCGAGTCTCTTGCCTCCGCCTCTCAAGTAGCTGGGACTACAGGCGCCCGCCACAATGCCCGCCCATTTTTTGGTGGCAGCTGTCATTGTTGTTTGGTGGGCCCGGGCTGGATTCGAACCTACCAGCTCAGGTGTACGTGGCTGGCGCCTTAGCCTGCTGAGCCACAGGCGCCGAGCCTGTGGCTTACTTTTTAACAAAAAAATTAAAATATAAAAAATTGAAGATTTGAAAAGCAGAAAAAGCTTATGGAATAAGCTTTAAAGTACTTTAAAAGTATTTTTATATAATCATACTGTCAGTTTTTTTTTTTTTTTTTTGAGACAGAGCCTCAAGCTGTTACCCTGGATAGAGTGCTGTGGCATCACAGCTCACAGCAACCTCCAATTCCTGGGCTCAAGTGAGTCTCCTGTCTCCGCCTCCCAAG
>CAUYON010047561.1:0-50624 GCA_963573935.1 Arctocebus calabarensis
AGCAGTGTAAAAGAGTTCTGTTCACTCCACATCTATATCAGCATCTGCAGTTTTGAGATTTTGTGATGTGGGCCATTCTCCCTGGTGTTAGATGATATCTCAGGGTGGTTTTAATTTGCATTTCTCTAATAATTAGGAATGATGAACATTTTTTCAAGTGTTTACTTACCAAAACTATAAGGTGACTTAGCAACGAGGCTCGCCTTAAAGAGAACTTTTAATATTTGGGTTGAAACTTACAAAAAGGGATAACCTGACAATGATCATGTATGCACTTGATTTTGTACTTACATTTTTTTCTCTCCCAGCAGAATGTAAGCTTCATGAAGGCAGGACGTTTGTTCACCCACTGTAAAACCTGTACCCCAGATCTTTTTCACATTAAGCTAAAAACTGGCCATAGAAATTATCTGACCTGCCTTGTTTGACTGTTGGTCATAAGACCCCATTCCAATGTCCTGCCCCAAACCCAGAAGGAAGGAACATGCTCAGAGGGGCCAAGAAGAATCTAGACAGACGGGCTGTGTTGAGTTTGCTCACTCAGACCCTTTAATCCTATCAGGTTTCTACATGCTGTCTGTGTTTTGTTGAACCGAAGCATAAAAATGGACAATTTCCCTTCTACCAGCAAGTCTTCATTCTGAGGGTTCGTGTGTGTGTATACACATTAAATGAATTTGTATGCCTTTTCTCCTATTAATCAATTTGCCACGTGTCAGTGATTTTTCAGCAAACCATTAGGGGGTCAAGGCCATCGGTCTCTACAGGAATGATGCCCTGTATGAGCAAGGAGACACACCGCCTTGTTCACTACGTACACCAGCATTTAGAGCAGCGGTTCTTAACCTGTGGGTTGCAACCCCTTTGTAACAATGATAATACATCCTGCATATCAGATATTCACATTACAATTCATAACAGTAGCAAAATTACAGTTATGAAGTAGCAATGAAAACAATTTTATGGTTGGGGGTCACCAAAACATGAGGAACTGTGTTAAAGGGTCGCAACATTAGGAAGGTTGAGAACCAGATTTATCTAATGACTGGCGAATGAGATAACTTTTCTCCCAACCCATTCCTGTGTTTATAAGTACTTTGTGTTCCTCATTAATTTTGAAGAGGAATAACCGTTTGCAATATTGGCTTGTTGCTTTGTTTCCTAACATGCCAGGCATGGAAACCTTGAAATTAGAAATCAGGATACATCTCTGATATAGGAAGTCAGTATTGGTTATTCTTCTAACCTTGCTGAGTGGAAACCTTGAAACTGGAAGTGAGGAGACATCTCTTTTTTGCAGTTCTTTGGTGTCTAAACCCAAGATAGCACCCCAGGCTCTTGCTCCAACATGAGGGAAGAAGGATGCTGTGTGCAAAGGCTGACTCGGGGGTCCTGTAGGAAGAGAACTCTGTGGGCCTAGGCTGAGACCACTGTGGGCCGAGGCACGTCATCCCGAGTCCCTGCCCTTGCTAAAAATGGAACAGAGTGTGTGAGGAGGGGAAGAACTGGGGGAGACTTGCAAACCCTTCTCCGGGGCATACCTCTCAATACAGGGGTGGGTTTTAGTCCAGGGGTTTTAGCTACCATGGCTTCAGGCCTGTGTACGGCTGCCTTTTACAGGTTACCTGCTGGTATTCTGATGTGGTTTCAGTGATATCATTGCAGTGGTGACCATTAGCCTTGGCGACTTGGCCAGAACTTATTTTTTGCTCCAGGAGTTGTGGTTACAAAAAATGGAGCCCTAGCCTTCAGGATGGGCTGTGAGCTGATGAGGCTGGTGCAGTCAGCTTCTGAGACAGCCTGAGGCTGTGTTAGTTGACCACGTCAGCTGCTAGCATTCTTACTGGAGACAGCAGCTGCTTATTCTGGTAGAGCTACTGAGTTGGGAACTGGAAGTGGTGGCATCTCTAGTTCAGAAAGCTGGATTTGTTTGCAGTGTTGTGGTGGGCATGAGGAATGAGGGAAGGGGATTTAAGGGAGATGTAGGGAGGTGCTGGCCTGCTAATTGCCACCGATGGCTTTCTTTTTTAATGCTTCTGTCCCTTCTCCTTTAGTAATTACAGTCTGTGCTTCCTGCTGCCCTTAGCAGAAGAATGTCCTTTGTGTCTCTGAACCAATTACTCCATAAAACCTGATAACTCCATAAAACCTCCTCATAAAAGTGTGGGAATTGAAACATTGTATAAATTTTGAGCAAGGATTAAATGAGTCTAGAGATAGGGTTACCTTTTTTCCCCAAGATACAGCAACTTATCTTAAGGAGGCAAGTGTTGTTAATGTTATTATCATTGTTACTGTCATCATTTGAACAATTTTATGGGGGACAAAAGCCAGTTGACTTCTGTGCATCTTATTTATAAAATCAACACATGGTTTTAGCTTGAGTTTCATTTCTAGCAGGTTCTATGATTAGTCACTGGCTATTTCTTATGGGCAGTACTTCTTAAACTTTTGAGAAAATACTGATTCATTCATTTATTCAACTTTAATACTTCAATATTTATTAAGTGTCTATTAAGTATCATTTTCTAGGCACTGTTCCAAGTCCCAGGAATATAGCAGTGAAGCAAACAGATGAAACTGTTTTCTTGTAGAGCTTGTATTCCAGTGAAATGGCAAATAAGAACTGTTCTCCTAAGTTGAACTCTGTAAACTTCTTTTATAAAAGTTGCCATGTCCTGAATATTCAGTACTCAGTAGAATCAAAATAAAAATCATTTAGTTGAGATAAAGATATAATTTTCTTTTCTAATCTTCACTATGATCACTTGCTGTAAAACTTGCATTTCTAGGTGTAGGGATCATATTTGTGAAGTCTCCATGGGGCACCAGTGTTCTGACAGACACCGTCTTGGGGGATCCACAACATGAATTTCTCTTTCCCTTATCTGCACCCTATTTCCCGGTTACTTTTCCAAGGAATACATCACTTTAAAGGTCTTCGCTTTAAGGAAGACTTAAATTCAGCCCATGTCCTTTTGACAAATCTCTTATAAGAGAGAGATGGAGCAGCTTTGTCCTCATATGTGTTGGGGGTTCCATGTGACAGTGCATCGAGCACTTCATAGATGTGGTGGCTGTTGCTGTGAGTGGCCCTGCATTGGCTCAGCAATATTTATTGAGCACCTACCTTATACTATCACTGTCCTGGGCCCCGAGGTTATAAAGATGTGTCACCCTTGGTGAGAGGAATATCTTACACAATATAGAATAATACACACAGTGAAAGATACTGAGTCATGGTCTTATGAAAACCCTTGTCCCAGGGAAGAAAGAACAGGGTTCTTTTTAAGTGTTCTTATGTGACCAATAGTGCTCCATTGCCAAATTTGTTGGCTACAAAGGAGTAGGTGTCCAAGTATGAGTGAGAAATAGAGAAATCTATATATGATTATGGGTCACTGTATAAAATTTATGCCACTTTCTCTGCAGAGGGACCTAGTTCCAATGTTGATTGGGGGAAAAATTTGTTTTCTTCCAGAGCAAATTTCATTACTATGGCGTAGTGGTCGGCTGCACAGATTCTGAGTCAGATTGCCGGGGTTTGATTTTGGGGCCCACTTTGTAACTCTGTACAAGTTACAATTATAGATTTTTTTAGTGGCCTTCTAGATCTTTAGGTGCAGTCTTTTGACTGACTCCAAATTTTGCAGAACAAATTCTTTTATTAAAAGGGGTGAAGCAGAAAAAGATAAGCTTTTCTTGCCTCATTTGATGCTTATAAAAAAAAAATTATTGAAATCAGAAGACTGCAGGTTGCCTACACGTAGGAGATGATAATAATAGAACCTGTTTCGTAGAGTTGATGAAGCAATTTTACGTAAAACACCCCAAGCAAGGACCTGCAGCATACGAGGTGTTCAGTAAAAATTCCCTGGCTCATCATCATCCTCAAATCAAAACAAAAAATACCAGAGCCAACCCAGCCACCCTCACCCAAACCAGCCTCCCCTTTGACCAACTGCCCCCTATGGTAAGTACCCCAACCTCCTGGTGGGGGCAGGGAGGAATGCAGGGCAGGGTTCTAAGTAAGCAGTGTCACACGGAATTGACAGAAGGCTGGACTCCCGTCTAAATCCCATCACCAGACACTTTGGACCTTCCCAACTTTATCTAAGAAAAAGAAGTGACCTGATCCAGATGACCCCAAAGGCATCTTCCAGCGCTGACAGGTTAGATCCCAGGGAGCAGCAGGGGTAAGTGCTACGCCCGGGGACCTTCACCCTTCTGCTTCCACTTTCCTTGAAATGGGCAGTTGTGCTCATTTTACCCAAAATAGCTGCTAACGTTGATTGAGAATCACAAAGTGCCAGGCAGGGTTTTAAATGCTTTATATGGTGAGAAAAGGGAGGCAGAGAGGGGCCGAGTAACTTGCCCAAGGCAATAGCTAGTGAGTAGTGGAGATGGAATTTCAGCCAAGATGGCCCCGCTTTGGCCAAGAGCAATAACAAAGCCTTAGTTTTTATCAACCACTCACATGGTGGATGAAGTACTTTGACTGAGCCTCACAGTATAGGGGTTAGAGACTTTCCAGGATCCTCCCAGTGTGGAGATAGATGGGTTTGCATCCGTAAATATTTATTTCCTCCAGCATTTAAACCTGTTTCACACTGTTTCATTGTGGGTGCATCTCTGGGAGAAAGTAGTGTCCAGCTAATGCTTTATAAATCCCCCTACCATAAATCTTTTAGAGGAAAGTTATCACCTTTATAGCTATGTCATTTCTTTTATATTGGTTACAACTTTTAGGAGGTGGGAGAGGAAGGGCATAGATGAGAACATCAAAGTTTAGCCTCCAAGAATGTGTAAATCCTCTAAGTAATTTTGGGGGCTGTGTTAGTCAAGGCTGATTTGCGTAGGTGCCCTTGAGGTGAAAGGGTAGCAATGTATCTACTCCTTAATGGGTTAATCGCCAGCTGTACAGTATGTTTCCATCTAGGAAACAATTTACCGCACATGAAGAGCAGTAATTTTATTCTATCTCAGGGGTGTCCCCAGTGTATTTTACAAATTTGCTCTGTAATGTATATTCCAGGTTACAGATAAACGTTTAACTGGCTTTCAGTTGAGGAAAAAAGTAACATAGCGGGTTGGGGGTGGTGGTGAAGGAGCAGCTCTGTTGGCCTGTAGGGGACACTGTTGCATCATTTATCAGAGTTTGCCAATATTTTGTCCCAGGACAAAAAAAACAAATCAGAAAACAAAAATAGATCAATCACCTTAAAATTGCTCATTAAAATTATTTGAATCATTCCGGTGTGTTTAGAATATCTATCGTTACTCTGGTACGGGTCACACTGCTTGGGGTCCACGCAGGAAGGGAACGGTTTAGTGTTTCTGTCCGAGTTGGGATGATCAACAGAGTTAGCTTGCTCTCCACATTTTCCTTTGGGTAGCGAGCTTAGGGGGTACTTTTCAGTTTAATAAACCTTTAGGTTTAGTTGACCATCTCAATTTTTTCTTTACCACATTATGCTTGTGTTACGTTGAAATGCTTCCATTTTGTTGTATGCTAAATACATATTATAAGCCTTGGAAGGGTATTTTGGGAGTTGTGATTGTCCTCTTTTTATCTATGTCTTTTTCTTCACTTAAAAAGATGCTGTTTTCTGAGAAAATGAAGTCTTATCTACAAGGAAGGCTTGTGCAGGGCTCGGTCTGAACTCCAGACGCTCCTCTGCGTCTGCCCAAGTGCCCCATGGCCTTGCCAGCAAACTGCTGCCCCTCTGCCCAGCTCTGGCATTTTCCCCACCAGAATACGGGCCTGGAAGGCAATGGCAGTGAACCCTCGGAAAGCACAGGTTTTGCTAAGGCAGTGCGCACGGTAATGATATTGTTAGCTTGCTTCATTTCCAATTTCACCATTAATTATGCCATGTGTTTCATCCAGTTGGTGCTACCCTCCCAGTGTTAATTATAACCTACAAGACTGTTACAGTTAATTTTATGGCAAGCATATTGTCTCTTCAAGGCTCCAGAGCAGCTCATAAATTATCTTGAAGGTAAAATGTAACTTGGGGAACTAGTTATGAAAATTCCATCCATCTCGCTTAGGAGCTGCAGCTGCTACTGTCAGCTGCCTCACGGCCGCATTGTGAAGGAATTATGGTGGGTCAAGTTTAAGAGGGTAGGCCCAGGCTGTCACCGAGGAGAAAGGCTGTCCTGGCCCTGTCAGACAAGTGCCTTCTGCCAATCCCCGGTGGCTTCACTTTGCAGGCAGGAAGAGGCAGGCAGCGCAGGTGGATGGTCCCCAAGCTGTCTGTATTCATTACTTTACAGAAACTTGTTGTAGGTAGGCAGATCCACAGACCTTTCCTCTTCGCTGTTGTCATGATGTTAGGCATCATCTGCAAAGTGTGAGCGAGATAACTCTATAACTAAGGCCGGGCTGGGTTCGGGATCCCAGAACAGGGGGGCGGGAGCTCTTGGTGGCAGCACCTCCCCGCGGCCCCTTGCTGGTCTCCCACACAACCATTTCTATCTCACAAAAGCCCTCGGCTTGAACAAGCATTTTATTTGTGGTGGTTCTTTTTCGTATAATCTGATAAAGTGAGATTTCACTGCGAACGAATGTGCTCTAAAATTGCCAGCTAAATAAATTAGCAGGTTATCTTATTGGGAGAATAAACACTCCCCTTTTCTGTTTCCTCACTGAAGTCTAAGCTTTCCATTTCAGCCCTCGGGGCTTCAGCATTATTATTTTTAATGACTGAACACAAGTCTTTCATTTAGCTTGTTTGTATAGTTACTGTAAATGATCTTTCTGCTGTTGGTTCTTCATTTGAAACTCGGCATGTTATGCTGGCTTTAAAAGCTTTGAGGGGGCCTTTGAGAATTGGGAGCCGTAGTAAGTCCAACATCTTCGAGCAGCATTGGAAACAGGCGATAGCAGAACAGTCGGAGAGGGTGGGAAAGTCTGCCTGTGTGTATGAATCTGAGTGTGAGTGAGGCAGACACAGTGTCCGCCTTGGTGGAGGGGGAGAACTCTCTGCCTTACAAAGTAGGAGAGCTGTCCCCTGAGCTGGCGACTTCTCCCTGTTGTGTTTCCGGACATTTTTATTGTGTTTGCACATCCATTAGCTTTTGGACCAAGACTGCCGAGGATCATTACACTGGGGCTGAGTAACTGAGACCTGGTTTTGAGGGGTTAGAGTGGACAGAGAAATCATGCCCCAAGACACACTAGGCTTTCTGAAGAAAATGATCTGAGCGCTCCATGATGGGGACTGAGTAAGGTGTTCACAAGTGTTCTAGTAAATGCTAGTGGATTCAGACCAAGGGTTGCAAATCCAGTGTCTCCAGGGCCTAGCAATAATCCGTGAAGCCAGAGAGAGGGGACTGAGGTGAACGGGGAGTTCCTACTCCCTCAAGTAGGCAGCTGCTACTCAGTCTCGCAGGACGTTGGATCCATGAGAAGTGGAAAATTCTGATTGTGTGTGTATGTTTATGAAGTCTCCCAACTATTTAAATGTTAGCAACTAATTCAAATGTTTTACAAACAGTTTACAAACTGCTACTCAGGCTAATCTAAACATGTCTGGAAGCTGGATGGTGTGGATAGCATTCTGATGTAGAATGGAAGTAAAAAGCCTTCTCCAGCTTCTTACACTTCTCAAGGATAGAGGCAGTGACCCTGGGCAGGAGACCAGAACACAGTCTAGGCACTGCCTCCGCTCTGCCCTCCTACATGGGCTCTGGCTCCCAGGAAGTATTTGCTTGTGCACATGTGTGTGTGTATATTTTCTTTGAACTTGACAGTGTTTAATGTCTCCTTTTACAGACAAAGTATATGAGCATTTCCAAAAGGGAGTGAGGTGTATACAGCGCTCATTATCACTGTAAAAAGTGTCTGCAAAATGTTGGCAGTTTTGAATCTGAGGAAGGGTTTGCTTCTTTTTGTTTGTTTTGGATTAATATAAGGGTGCATATGATTAGGTTACATTGTTTACATTTGTTAGGAAAAGTCCAACTTGCATTTGAGACTGTCAGGAGGTATGCCATATATCCACACACGGGTTTAATTCTCAGACAGGAATGGCCGGGACTTCCTTTCTAGGAATCATCATTTCTCTCCAACACCCACAAGCTCCTACATTAACGCCCAGCTCCGCCATAGGGGGACCCAGCTGTGCTTTCACAGTACAAGTGAAGCTGGCACAAAGACGTCATGTGGTCAGAATAACCTCTTAGTCTCACTGCTCCAGACTGAGGGCCACGTAGAGGTGTGGTTTGGGAAGTTCTTAAATACATGTGGGTTTGAGCTTCTAGGGAAAAGGAAAATATAAAAACTATTTTTCCTTTAACAAAGAGAAAAGGCTAAGCCTACACCTTGGCTGCGACTCAAGTCAGCTGTTACGCATGCGTGGTTAAATTTCATTGTAAATATTTCATAAGGGTTATTAGAATGGAGCCAGGCTGACATCACAGCCCTCACTGTACCAGAAGAACTGTTTCATTAGAATAAGCCAACAGTTCCCAAGAAACATGAATTTCTATGGCAGTGTTAACCTCAGGTCACAAAGCCCTCTGGAAGACATTTCTGTATCAATGTTTATAATCTCCACATTTATGGATTTGCAGTTTTTGTTAAAAAGAAATTCCCAAAGAGACTTTATTTTCGTTAAATAAGACTAGCTTGTGAAATAGTCTATATATCCAAATCCATTCTAACCAAACATCTTGGCAGCCTTTTGGATAAATAATGTCTTTTCCAAAATGTGTGTATTTGAAAAAGGAAGAGGAAAATTGAGTGGCATACTGTGTCTCTAGATTGCCATGAACTGACAGAATCTAGAAGAGAAAGCAGAATTAATGACAGTTCATTAATTCTTTGAGCAAATTACAGAGCTGTATGTTTACTTATTGATGCATAAAAGGTTGTGGTGAAAAGCAAAATGTTTACCCTAACTATTTTCATTTTCCCTTTTTGGGGGGGGGGTGAGTGAAGGATGATTTAAGCATGCCTTTTTTTTTTTTTTTTTTGGTGTGTCACACAAATATGTGTGAGGTTTGGGAGGCGTTTTTCAGAAAAAAAATGAAAAGATATTCACATATGTAAAAAAAAAGAACTTAATCCATGCTCACAGATGGTCCTGTTCAGGTGCTATTTTAATTATGAGGTAAAAAACAGCCCGACACAGTAGGAAGTCGTCTTAATAAATGGAGTGGAGCTTTTGTCTTCAAGCGTCAAAAAAGCCTTGTTACTGAGAAATTTAAATACTTTGTTTTATAGGGGAGAGTCTCAAAATGACCAAGATATTGGGAGAAAGCAGAAGGATGGAGTCCTCTAAAGATCAAATGAGTGCCCTGGAAATCTTTTACAATTAATTGTACCGCTTTGCCCAGCCTTCGAATTGGCCATTTTAGTGATGGCTTTTCCAGTGATAAATGTTGCCATCGAAATGTTCATGCAATGGAAGGAAAATACGCAGAACAAATGGCAGATACGTTTTAAAAATTGTGATCCCAAAAGGAGGGATCACTTGACTGTTCTTAAGCTCAAAGGGCTGCTTTGCCCTTCAAGTGATAGAATGCCCAGAAGAACTAATAATAATTTAAATAATGCCGTCACTTCACTTGCATTAATAACACACAAATAGAGCAGTCTTCTTATTAAATATTAGTCATATATTATAACAACGTTTTACTGTCTTTCCCTTTTTATGAGGCCCTGATGTTAGGACCTCAGTGTCCTGACATGGTTACTTCTCCATGGATAGTGGTTTTTAGCCCTCCCCGTTCCCAGCGATGCAGCTTTGTTGCTCAGGGCTTGGTAAGTGTTTGCAGACTCAGGTGCTGCGCACCTAGGCACTTGCCTACAGAAGCCAACAGCTGTGTTTTCCTTACCATGTTATACATCACGAAGAGCATCTCATTTATTACAGCTGAGCTAACGGCGTGCGTGCACACCTTTATGTCCAACTCTACGTAGTGGTAATATATTTGCTGTAGAGATATTAGCTTGGTTTTTTTTCGTAATTAATCTTTTCTTACACCAAACGTATCCCATGAAAACAGGCTAGTACAGGGGTCAAAATACATTTAAACCAGTCTACAGAGATTGGATAAGACCTCGAGATATAATGTCATTGTTTTTCTTCACAGGGTCCTCACCTGGTCTCCAAGCTACCCACCAGCACAGCACTCACATTACCAGGAATTTAGGCTAACAAGAGGGACTGAGCAAATAAGTTGAGTGACCATCATTCATGGTCAGTCCTTGACAAGGCTGTGCATTTTCCACTCGGGTCATTGTGACAGTGGGTTTTTGTTGAATCTAACACATGTCTCAGTCCATGGATAAGTAGGCCCTACTGAGATGTGCTGAGGCCTTGCTCAGAGCCTACTGATGACACGTAGATGGCTCTGTAATACACTGATGAATATTTCTTATTTTATGATCTAAAATCAGGTGGGGGGGTAGGGAAATGAGGGATGGGGAGGGGAGAGTGGGATGGGGGGTCATGGTGTATGGCACATCTCTTGGGGGTGGGACACAATTATAAGAGGGACTTTACTTAACAAATGCTATCAGTCTAACCTAATTCTTTATATCCTCAATGAATCCCAAACAGTTTTAAAAAAGGAGAAAAAAAGTTAATCTGCTTTTCTCTGTGTGCAGTGAGACATTTGAAATTTACTTTCAGCATTTTGAAATGTACAATGTATTTTTATTAACTGTGGTTACACTGCTATGCAAGAGATCTCAAAAACTTATCCCTCCTAACTGAATATATTTTACTTTAGGTTGGAATCGCATAATCAGCATATTGGATACAGGTTTCCCAAATAACAGTATTGAGGACAAGATAACTTAATCGTCTAGGTTGTTTTTGTTTTTCCTTTTTAAGTCAGTTTAAAGAAAAATGCTAGAAATGTAATAATGTGTAGGTGATTATGGATATGGCTAGAAATCAGGGTGGATCATATTTTCAAAGTTTATAAAACAATGGCCTTATAAACCAGAGGGGTCCAGAAGTATTTCTCAAACACTATTGTGTCGTTGACTGTGAAGATAGTGTTCTAATAATTAATAGTAGCAGCTAACTTCTATTGAGTCTTTACTATATGCCAGATATTTTTCTAAGTGTTTTGCCATATTTCCTTATTCACTCCTCAGCTACCCTTTCTTCTATTTTATAGTTAAGGTAATTGAGACCCAGAAAGGTTAGAGAATTTACTCAGGATAACCCAGGTTGTAAGTGGCCAAGTCAGGATTTCAGGCCAGTTCTACTGCCTTCTTTATGATCTACTTCGTTTTTCTGCATCTTTTTGGATTAAGAAATATGAGTCTCTGTATGTTCTGTAGGGAAGAAGGAGAAAACATGAAAATATGCAACATTGCATAGAATAATACCACGATCATCATATGTTGCGATGAGCTTGAAGCTGTGCAGACGATTGGACCCTGCTGTGACTGTATTCTGAGCCCTGGGCTTCCTCGGTATCCTGGATGTAAATTACAATAGATGACTTTGAACCTGGAATTTTTTATTTACGGGAGCGTATAGCCTTATTTTTTCCAATTACTGCCTTAGCACACTCTGAATATGTACTAGTAGGGGATAAGTAACACATTTCTTGCTAAATGAGGGTCAATGAAGCAAAAAATCTTCGGCAGCTTCCCATATTTTCATACTTAGAGGAGTCTCATAATTCTTTTCCCCAGTCACATCAGATATATGCAAGCAAAGTCTAACCTTGTGGAAATTTAATGTGAAACTGTAGCGAATAGCATGGTTATATTCCCCTAAAAAAAGAGACAAAGTTAACCTGTGAAAATTAATCTTGACTGTTAACAAATGTGCTGAAATGAATGGAAGAACACAGCCCACAGGACGGAGACGTAGGTGGGAATTAAGTCTGCCGGCTCCTATTTGAAATTCTTCTGTTAACTTTTGATTTAGCTTGGTTTAAAGACCCAGGAAAATGCTCATGCAGGCAAAACTTCTCATACTGTCTTCTCATTTGGTAATTTTTCTGAGCCTTAAAGTACCTACTTTCCTTAATGTATTTATGGCTAGTTACATTGCATCAGGAAACTTGACTTGGGTGAGGTGTTAAGCCGTGGAGAAATGGGTAATTGAGGCTCTTAGAAAACCCGTAGAGTGAATGTTTCCAAGCCACCCTCCCTACGGGGTCCCGAGTCATCACGAACAATTATTTGAGATTTGCGAGGTGCTCAAAGAGGAAAATTGCAGAACAAAACGGGTTGAAAGAATTTATACTTTCTTCATTCCAACTTGAAGCCAAGCAAGGGCTAAAACTCAAGTCTCGCACCATCGTGATCTACAACCATTTAATTTGCTAACAAGACTTAACTGATCAGGATCTGCAGCCTCCTCCTCCAGTATAATCAAAACAAGGAGCATTTGGCTCTGGAGAGTAAATGTTGTCTCTCTTTTATTGTCCGGCCCCCCCATTTTCTTCCTGGCAGGCTGAGATGAAACAGAAAGCTGATATTTGGAGCCACTGGAATTGCAGGCCTTGTAATTTAGAAATATCCATTTTATCCCGTGTAATTTCTTCCCTAAGATTCCTTAGTCTAAATCTGATACAGGTAGGAGCCAAGACAAACAGTAACCATTTATAGTCACCCAGACCAGTTTGAATTTCACTCTAATGTAAAGCAAAGAGAGTTTTTGGCTTCATTTCAGGTGTGTAACAGGGGTAGAAAATGCATTTAAAATTTAGCGGCAAATGTTACCATATGTTTCCATAACAACTGCAAACTTTTATGTTAGAAAAGCAATAATATAAACACGTAGGAATCTTGGAACAGTAAACTATTAATTTACCAAATATAAAAAATCCAGCATGAAGGGGCTTTTATAGCCACAGAAGCCATGAGGGGCCCAGCATCCTGTGAACTTCTCCATTATGTGGCAGAAAATGCTGCCGGTTAGTTTAAATGAGCAAATCTTTTAAAATTATAGGTACAGTGTCAGTTCTCCACAGCGCATTTTTCTGAAACAATGTGTGGTGGTGCCAGCTACGGCTGATTTCTCTTACCATATTGAACTAGTAAAATACCCCTTAGAAGCTGCTTTCAATGCACATCTGTAAAACAACTGCATTTTTCCCTTCACCCGTAGCTTCAAACTTAATGAGGGAGGCCGGGGTCCTGGGAAAGTGCAGTGCCCAGTAGCTTTAAGCTTGGCAAGAAATAGCTGCTCATAGACTGTTGATACATCTGAAGAAGGGTCACACTTTTCACACCTGCCCGTTTTGAACTATAAGAGAGACAAGGGGAAAAGTGGATCTACTTAACCGCATCTTAAGAATGAATGAGTAAAGAGAGTTGTTGAAATCACCACCAAGGGAAATTCCGTGCTCTCTGATTTCTCTGTAAGGCAAAGAAATGATCTTCTTTTAAGGGATATCTTAGAAATGGCAACCTTTCGATGGGTCTTCCATTCAGAAGGAGGTAATTTTTCTAAACCTACCTCCGAGTGGGCATAGAGTACTCAATCTTTTCCTAGAATAAACCCAGCAATGTAACCTTGCCATTCAAGGCAGACCGATGCATCCTGACCAGCTAGAACTTGGGTTACTGACATAACTATCTTTAAACATATATATCGATCAATGAAAGTTAAGGTCAAAGAGAAGAAAAGGTGAAAGAGAAGTGGCTGGCCTAAAAATTAGGCGTAAAACTTCAAGGGGGTGGGAGTAGGAAGGGCTGTGGCGTGGATACAGGAGGGATAAAGTCCTCAGCATTCCAGACGATGAAGAGCAAGTGTTTCAGCTGGGTTAGGTTTCCACCTGGGCCTGTCCTTAGCCTTCACAGTGGAGCCCACTCGCTGCTGAGCCAGAATCGAGCAGCAGGGTCATTGGCTAAGCAAAACTCACAGTGTCTGTGGGCCTGAGCAGAAGATGGAGGCACTGAGGTTTAGGGAGCCCAAGAGAATCAAAGAAAACTTGACCAAACAGGAGTGAGAGTGAGAGGCATGATTTAGACAGCAGAGATGAGACTGGTGGAAGGAGAGACGCCCTATGAAGACGTTATTCATTCCCTAGTCTTCGGTGGGCCTTTTTCTAGAGCAGAAACCTAGTTTTATCCAAGCTGTTGCCTTAATTTGTGTCTAACTATCAGAAGCTTGAAGAAGGATGGTTATGAAAGAAGCAAAGTGCTTCTTCATTCATTCCACAAATACTTATTGGACAATGTGCCTGGCCCTGCAGTACAGGGAGAGTAGAAATCGCAGCCTGTTGCTTATGCTGGTGGAGCTTAGAGTCTAGTGGCGGGAAACAGACTGTAAACAAGTAAAGAAGAAGGTGAGTCACACAGTGATATGTGCCATGGAGAGAAGGAACCAGGCAGGCATTTGGGGAGGGACCCAGAGCTTTTTAAGGCAGCCCCATTTGAGCTGAGATGAGAGGAGAAGGAACCAGCCAGTGTGAGGTGGGGTCAGGGAGGCGGGAGAGGTCAGGTACTAGGGTTGGGGTAAAGACTTTATTCCATCATGGTGTTCACTGACTGTGATTAAAAATGAATTCAGGGCGGCGCCTGTGGCTCATCGAGTAGGGAAAATGCCGAAGGTGGCAGGTTCAAACCCGGCCTCAGCCGAACTGCAAAACAGAAATAGCCAGGCATTGTGGCAGGCGCCTGTAGTCCCAGCTACTTGGGAGGCTGAGGCAAGAGAATTGCCTAAGCCCAGGAGTTGGAGGTTGCTGTGAGCTGAGTAACGCCATGGCAGTCTACCCAGGGTGACAAAGTGAGACTCTGTCTCTAAAAAAAAAAAGAATCCAAATTCCATTTACAAAGTATTTTGCAAGTTTTCCCTCTGTAACCAGTGCTGTGTTATGTGCTATGGAAAACACAGTTACTGTATAGACATAATTGATAGTGAGATAGATACCAAATAAATTGGCATCAACCATGATTACATCATGTTTTTTTTTAGTTATTAAATCATAGCTGTGTACATTAATACAATCATGGGGTATAATGTGCTGGTTTTATATACAATTTGAAATATTTCCATCAAACTGGTTAACATAGCCTTCATGGCATTTTCTTAGTTATTGTGTTCAGACATTTATATTCTGCATTTATTAAGTTTCACCTGTACCCTTCTAAGATGCACCGTAGGTGTGGTCCCACCAATTACCCTTCCTCCACTCAACCTCCCCCCTCCCCTCTTCTCCCCTCCCTTACCCCTCATGAGTTCTTTCAAATAAGGAGTCATTACAAGTCTGGAAAGTGTTTTTTTGAGACAGAGTCTCACTATGATGCCCTCAGTAGAGTGATATGGCATCGCAGCTCACAGCAACCTCCAACTCTTGGGCTTAAGCGATTCTCTTGCCTCAGCCTCCCAAGTAGCTGGGACTACAGACACCCGCCATAACACCAGGCTATTTTTTTTGTTGCAGTTGTAGTTTAGCAGGCCCGGGCCAGGTTTGAACCTGCCAGCCCTGGTATGTATGTGGCCGGCACCCACCCCAACCACTGAGCTATGGACGCTGAGCCCAAGTTGGGAAAGTTTTTATGAGAAGAAAGAAGGAAAGCGGAGCTCCAAAGCTGCTATTTCGGAGCACTTGCGATGTGTTCATGCTTCCCATGTATTTTTATGTTTTTTTTCTTATAGTAATCACACAAAGGTGGGTGCCCTTGTCCCCATTTTATAGGCGATGAGACTGAATTTAGAGGAAGTTAAGGAGCTACTGACAGACTTCAACTCCAAATCATTTAACATCTTAGAACCTGAAAATCATGATCACTGTGATCACTGACCACTAAGTAAAAATATTATAGGCTGTTCTCTCTCTCTCTCTCCCTGTTTATGTGCTAAAAAGTCAGAAAGGATCTGTGTTTGTTTTTAGGGCTATGGGGAGGAAAATACTCTGGGGAGATCGTGGCCTATTCTGAAGCCAGTCTTTAGGAGAAAATCCTCGTAAATAGAGAAGAGAGTGGTGGCTACAAAATGGCAAGGAGGGCAGGTCTCGTCCCTGGAAGAGGAGAGGGGAATTAGCGGTGGAAGCAGGTGTCAGGCATGACCTTATAGGGTTGAAGAAGGCACAGCGCGGAAACACCATGAAGACATTTCAGTGTGGAACACACCCTGTCACCCAGGTATTTCCTGGAGACAAGCAGAAATACTGTACAAAGGAGCCAGGATACAGCCACAAAAGACCAACATTTTCTTCTTTGATCTTAGAATTAAAACAAACCCATTTAAAATTTATTTCTGTTACATTTAGATATTTGCTTTGGGGATCTTTTTCTTAGGCTATTGTTTTGCAGGATGGCCCTTGGTATACTGGGTCAAGTTTAAGATGATGTTTTTCAACCGAGGGTATATCCCGATAAAAGTTTTCTTATCCCCTGGCTTCTGCTGGGCTGGCACTTCTGACAGACGTGTAAACAGATGCAAGCATTGTTGCTAATGACAGGTGATTATAAGTGGCATGGGGGCCAAGGTAATTAAACCACAATTTGACAGGAACATTTGGCAATGTAATATTTCAGCATTAGAACTATCCTTGTAACACACTTTCCCCACTGGCCTAGTGAATATAATTCATTTTCATTCTTGAATATGTTGCTTTGAGATTTGAAACTGTCCTATCTGAATTCCTTCATGTCCCATTGTAGGTTGTGAAGATTGTTCCCATTGGGCTGCGTGGGGACCTATCTGGTCAGCGTCATAGACTGTCCAAGGCCCTCCCTGTAGCCGTGAGAATGGGATCTGTGCTCAATTGCTGGAATTGTTATTGACATATTGTTATGTCCAATTTGATAGTGATAATGCCTTTGGAGGGAAACGCGAATTATTTCCGTACCACTGTTATTTCAGCTTCTCTCCTTTATGGTTGGATTTATGTAATGTTCTTCCCACGGATCAAAAGATAGCTTATTTAATTCTCTTGTCCCCTAAATTCCCACTATTGACAGTAGGGAAAAAGTTTCAAATTAGTGGTAACGTAGTATTATGAAGAATGATTGTAGAAACAGTCATCAGAATATGAAATTTGTCCATTTATTCATTAGTTTTGAGTGTAATATTTCTTAAAAACAATTCTTTTTGCAATTGGGATAGTTAACAATGCCTGTTTAGATATTCACAGACTGCCTCCTGCTAACAGCTAATGGTAGGTAATTTATGGTTATTTGTCTTCTGTTGGATAAACAGCAGACCCTCATGTTCTTAATATTGATTTTTGACTTGGGACTAGCTATTATTAGTCTTATTTATAATGAAAACAGTAACATGATTTCATTTAATAAAGCAGGTAACATTTACCATTTATTATGGTCCTGGTATTTGTCTAAAATAGGAACTTTCCCCAAGCAGGGTAATCCTTTCTTTGATTTTTTTTTTTTTTAAGAGAGAATCTCACTCTTTTGCCCCAGACTAGAGAACTATGGTATCATAGCTCACAGCAACCTCAAACTCTTGGGTTTGAGCAATCCTCCTGCCTCAGCCTCCCAAGTAACTGGGACTTTAGGTGCCTGACTAATTTTTTTATCTTTAGTAGAGATGGGATCTCACTCTTGTTCAGGCTGGTCTGGAACTTCTGAGCTCATAATCCACCCACCTTGGCTTCCCAGAGTGCTAAGATAACAGGTGTGAGCCACTGCCCAGCCTGCAAAATCAGTTTTTTAATATTCTTGGTATAGGGAATACCTGGCTATTTTTAAGAGGTCAGTGAAACAGACCATTTAAAGAAGGGGTCAGCTACTAGCTAGAGAGTGGTTTCTTTTCCTCATCTAATTTTGATTTTCTGTATGAGGGGACATAGAAGGAAAGGAATTTGTGAATACAGTTTGGCTTGTGCTAGAGGGGGCTGAGTGACTGTGTGCCTTTGTGAGATTGCCAGCATGGAAAGCTCCTGGGTGCTTCACTGGGCAGCCGGAACAGCTAGTGGCCAGCTTTTACATTCTGCTTCAGGCTGCCGTCAGTTTCTGAGCAGAGGCTTTTTTCAAGCTTTGTCAGGCAGGTTAAAAGGTGTCCCACCCCCGGTGTATAAAAAAGAGAGAGAGAGATTAAACTCTCTAAGCCTGCCATGTTCCCTGCAAAATATCAAGTCAAAATGATTTTTAAATCCAAAGTTACCAGGCTTAGAGGGTGTGACCTTGAGTGAAAGCAGTAACTGCAGAGGAGAGATCTGTGCAAAAGACAATTGGCCACAGGCTGGTGGCCTCGGGAAAGCTGCTGAAGCCAGAGTGAATTGTCTTGTTTCTCTGCCTTCAGGCCTACAGAGCACTAACCCCAGATCAATACCCAGCCTGACTCCTAGGCCTCTGGATTCACCACAGTTCCAGACAACAAACCTTTCTCAGGGAGCCTGCGTAATGCAAAGCCTGGGCTAAGCGCCAGGAAGTTACAGGGATGAGTAAGACAGGGCCTTTGTCCCCAGGAAACTTAAAATCAGATGAATAATACTAATAATTAAAACTCTCGTGGAACCTCTGCTAAAGCACAGTGCTTTCTTTGCATGTAACACATACTATGAACTTGTTTAATCCTAAATAATAATGCTAACTCGCCCCTACTGAGTGCTTCTTTATGTCAGGTTCTTTTTAGGTGCTTTATGAGAATTAACTATTACAATAGTAGGTACTTTTATTATCTCTTGATTTTAAGAAGGGCTACCTGAAGCCAAAAGATGTTAAGTAACCTTCCAAGGCCCCAGGCCAGGAGGCAGAAGAGCTGGGATTCCAAAGGGGGCAGTTTGGGTGCCGAGCCCATGCTGTGCCTCTGGTTCTCTGATTTTAGCATCAGAGTCACCGTGTTGGCTTGTGAAACTCAGATTGCAGACCCTTCTCAGGTGGGGCTTGGGACTTTACACTTCTAGCAGTTTCTTAGGTGATGCCAAGTAGGAAGAAGGCCAGTGTAAACCAGACCCTATAATAAGGGAAAGGGAAGCATCCTGTTACTGATGTAAACAGAGGGCTTGGAGAACACCAGCAGTGTTAGCAGTAGTAGTAGTATTGTCATGATGGCGGACTTTTATTGAGTGCTTTCTCTTTACTGGGAGAAAGAGAAACGTTTGTAACCATGTCACTATTGTAACTTTTTAAAAAGATCTCATTTAATCAACACACCAACCAAATGAGGTTATAACACCATTTTATTGCTGAGGAAACTGAGGCAGACAATTTATAAACTTGCCTAAGTGACAGGACAATTTATAAACTTGCCTAAGTGACAGGACAAGGATTCTCTTAGATACTAAGAGAATAATGAATATCGGAGGCATGTCCACTGAGCAGGTAGTGTGTCGGCTGAGCCCTGAAGAAGGGAGCTGAGGAAAGGGAATGGGTATGTGCAAAGGCCCAGTGGCACACAGGTGCGACAGTGTGGCAGAGAATGAATAACATGGAGACTTCTGTGTGAACTGCATGGCAAGGAATGACATGTGGTGAGGCTGAGGAAGAGGGCTGGATAGCCTTGAAAATAAGGACTTTTCGAGCCTTTGCACGCCTGCCAGGGGTGTAATCTTCCTCACAACTCCTCTTTTGAGCCTCCAAACAGAATGGCAGCATCCTTCTTTGTTGAAGACACTACTAGGCATTGCATAGTTTGAGAGTCTCAGAATCTGTTCAGAGAAGAGTTGGGTTTCTAAGATTAGCGACCTGTGAAGTGAGTCATGCCCTGCCAGGGGAAAAGTGTTTTGTACAGGGCCACATCCAAAACAAATGGGGGCGTGTGTGCCCATCCATGAGCGTATCTGTGCCTGGAAAGCGCCTTACGTGGCACCGGTGAAGTGGCAACGTTGGAACTGCCAACTTGTTTTATTTCTGATATTGCCTGGCAGCCCCCAAAGGAGGGAGAGTGTGAATTTTTATCTCCCACTTACGAGACTTTCATTATGTTGTGCTTACAGACACAGTGTCAGCACATAAAATGTTAAACATCACTGGTCTGAAAGAGGCGCCCATCGCCTTACCTCTGGTGCTGGGGGAATCTTGCTAGCTTTGCTGTAGCGGTTCTGTCAGTATAATATGACATGAAGCCTTTCTCAGTAATGACAGACATTGAATATGAGTGACAGGAACTCTGACCGCAGGAATGGGTTCAATTACCAAAGATGGTGGGGGTTACCTGAGATAAAACCGAAGGGCCCAATTGTGCTTGGTTTTGACCCCTTGACACCCAGATCCAGAGCAGCAAAGACAAATGGCTGATTAACCAACCCCCTAACCCTCTTTGTCGGTGATAAACTTGTTTGGATTTCACTGTCTGGGAAAAAAAAAATCTATGGGTGGCGTGATTCTGAAGGAAATATGATCAGAAAGCAGGAGGGCTGGTACTAGTCATTTTTGTCTCTTGCAAACACAAAACTGAGAACTGACATTCTATCTTGGAGTGGATCTAGGACAGTGTCCAGAAATCAATACAAGATAAATGATTGCTCTCTTAACCCCACCTTTCTTCTGCTGCACTGGTTACATTGCTCCAGTTCACCTGTAGCCAACCTGACGCCAGTGTAAATGAGAGATCCTGCCATCAGGAGCTCTCTCTTTTTTTTTTTCTTTCCCCCTCCTGCAGGCTGTTCTGGTCTGCGTTGAGTGCAGCTTTGTGCTTGTTTATAGTCCACTGCTTACAGCCCCCAGATAGAGTTATAGCGAGCAGCCCAATTAAACTGTCGCAGGCTGCCCTCACTTGACTGGCCCTGCAGAGTCATTTAGCCAACAGACATTCCTGACTATTAAAGCCAGTAGTGGCGTGTCTCCAGTGCTGGAGATAAAATGAATGAAATTTGTTATTCTGGGCTGACACTCGATCCCAGCTGTTGAACTAATGCAGTTGCACCTGAAGTTTTTCTTTATGGTAATTGCTGTCTGTTATTATTTCATATACTAAATTGGAGAAAATTGCAACAGGTATTAAATTCTTTGAGCTAATTCATGGGAGTTCTATTGTGCTTTCTTCCAAGGTAGATTCCAGCTTCTGTTCAAGGATGGGAAGACGAATTTAGCTAGCCAGATGCTCTGGCTTGTGTTTCATTATTATCAGAGACATTTCAATTCTAGGTCTGGTCAGGCATTTATCAGCTTTACCTGAAATCTGGTTTAAAGTAATCCAGTGTCTTCTAATTCTGTCTGCATGTGTTGGGACTTGCCCCTGGGAATTCAGTTATGACGACCAGCATTGACAATGATTTGCACCAGTCTGGTTGGTCCGTGACACATACTTGGTGTATCAGTAAGTTCCTGGCACGGTAAATGCTGATGCACATGGGCAGTGTGGAATAAGACTTATCCCAGGGCATCTTTGGAATCCAGAGCTAGATGGGCGAGCTTGACCATCTCAGGTCGTACCACTTCAATGAGAACTCGCTGGAACAAGTCTGCTGAAGATAAAACTCCTCCCAAAGCAGCTGAATCATGGGTCCCCACGGCCCATTAATGTTCCCTGTCTTATAATTCCTGTAAGTCCTTTTGCCAGAGTTGGGGGAGGTCATTTTAGACTTTTCATGTAGCGTAAGCCATATTCAGAGTTTAGCGCCATCTTTGAGGCATCAGTTCTGCAGCAGATTGTAAGGAGGCCGCTCCTTTTATAGCATTCATTGGCGTACTTAGCCTGTAGTCAGAGCTAATGGTAAAGGCTCCAGACAGGACCTGAAATGAGAATTCAGGTTAGTGGTAAAAGTACTGTGCTTGCCTTCATGTTAATGCTTTGGGGAGATAGTGACCCCATGAGAATGTTACTTTGTATTCCTATGTGAAGACATACCTGATGTATCAGGACCCTGTCAGTGGCAGGCACATACATCTCTAGAATTCCAAGGCTTTGTCATGCCCCCACTGGGCAGCAATGGGCAGGCTCTCGGGGTGTCCAGCCTGCAGTCCACAGCCCGTGTGCAGGTTACTGGGGACTCTTTTGCTTATCTGTGGTGTCAGATATCACAAAAAGTACACATGGAACCTTTTTTTGAGCTCTCATTAGTGTTTGTTTATTTAATATGTGGCCCAAGACAACCCTTCTTCTAATGTACAGCAGAAAAGAAAAAAGATTGCACAGCCCTCCGTCTGCTCTATATTTTGACTGAAGCCATATGAGAAGCTTGAACCTCAAAATAATGGAAGACAGACAGAGGGATGTGTTACTATGTTTTCTTCCTCGTTTACCCCCATGCATAAGGCCAGTCAAATGCAGGGATACCTGGGAAGTCCAGGGAAAGTCATCAGAAAGTCCTACTTGGGTGCCTTCCCTCCTGACATGGACATCTGTATTTTGAAGGCTGATGACCACTGGTGGACTTTCTCTGGTGGATGATGCATATTGCAAGTTGAAGTTCATACAGTTTGTTGGGCCTCAGGCACACTCTGTGTGTGGTGGTCTGCATTATTTCTGTTATTCATAAATGTTGTTTAAATAGCTGTTTTAAAAACTCATATCTATTGAAATTGAATTACTATTATTCATAGCAAAGTTCAGCATGAGAATACATATATTTTCTTTTCCCACTGAGGAAAGGTGTTAGTTTTTCATTTATATATGAGCTGTGTGGAGTATGTATAGCATATCAAGTACAAAGATTTATTTTCTCGTCCTCAAATCCAATAGGAAAAACTGGCATTTTCATCAAAACTAAACTAAGACTAATCTCTGTAGTATTTTCCAAAATTACCAAATGTACAACACTTTAGGTATTTAAAAACAATATATTCACAGGCAAGCATTGATTTGCTCCCAGAGGCCCTTTAGAAGCACATTCATTTTTGTCTTTGGCATTACAGGATCTTAATGATATTGTAATGACACAAGTAAAAGTTGCCATTTAATAACTGCATCTGTGCATTTCAGACCCAGGAATAATTCTCCATCTTTCTGTGTCTTTCAACCAGGAGTGATAACCTCTTCTCTCCAACTCTCACCTGGACTTAACTGTTTTATATATTTTGAGTTATTTGGGGGGCCGAGATTGTTTGATCTTTTCTGTGTAGACTATGTGGGAGAGACTGCAGCATATAAGCTGACATAGAGCTTGTTTTGAAGCTGGTTATTTTAATACTACACAGTCAACTCTCCATATCCCTGGGTCCCGTGTCCATGGATTCAACCAATCGGGCATCAAAAATGTTCAAGAAAAAAAGATGGATTGTATCTGTACTGAACATGTAGACTTTTTTTTCTTGTCATTATTTACCAAACAATACAGTCATACCAATTATTTACATATCATTGATTTTGTATTAGGTCTTATAAGTAATCTAGAGATGATGTAAAGTGTATAGAAGGATGTGTATAGGCTACATGCAAATACAAAACCATTTTATAGAAGGGACTTGAGCCTCTGTGGACTTCGATATCTGAGGGGGGTCTTGGAAGCAATCTCCCCTGGATACCAAGCAACAGAGGATTTAAAATAAGAGTCAGAATTTGGAAGAGTCTGGAAATGAGGGCAGTGAGGAGGATGACTGAGGCTTTCAGAATACAAAAGTAAAGGCAAACGAAGACCCTTCTTCATACTAGGAATTGAAAGACCTATGTGTATAGACAGGTCACTAAAGTAAAAAGGTTCTTAAGATGAAAACATATTTCTTAAAATGTAGCCTTGAAACCTGTATCGATAAGTTTAGCTTATTCAAAACTGATTCAGCCAACAGGCCCCTCGCTATATGGATGTTTCCCAGCAGGTCCTTGTCCTGGCCGGGGATTGGCAAACTTTTTCCTTAAGTGGCTAGATTGTAACTTGCAGGCTTTGGGATCCCTACAGTCTCTGTCACAACTGCTCTACTCTGTTGTAGTAGGACAAAGGCAGCCAGGGACGATGGGAAGTGAGTCAATGTGGTTGTGTTCCAATAACACTTTATTTACTGAAACAGGTGGCAGGATTTGGCCCTCAAGCCATCATTTATCACCCCTGGCCTAGGCCATGAGGAAAGGGTTATGTTTAAGGGAACCCAGAACACAAGCAGTGTTTTATTCTCCTTTCATTTATTAGTTCTTTATGTCAATTGCTGGTGAGAGAGATGTCCTCACAGCATAACTTGAAACCCTTCTCACTGGCGTGGAGTTTAAGTTTTAAAGTTTTCTTTTCTTTTTTTTTTTCTTTAAATCTCTTGTTTAAGCACCATGCTAAATGTGCCCATGTTCTTTCCATTAAATATCTTGGTTGCCTTCCCAGACTTCAAATTGCAGTGAATTTATCCCCGAAATATGTTTGGTATCAATTCTCAAGATGCAATTTGAATGGAGTCTGCTTCCATAATGTGAAAGTATTCCAAATCTTCACTATTTAAGTTTCATAGCAAATGGTGAATCATGGACTTGGTTATTATTCAGCACCGTTGAGGTATACTGAATGCTTTATTTTCTTCTCTTATAGCTTTTTTCAGATGAGAGGATACATAGTATGAAGATTTCTTTCCAGGACTGCATATGAGGCATTAGATTATGATTTCCTAGCTAAACCGTGATAAACTCAGATTATGTCATAATGAAGCATTTTCTTTTCAGTAAGTATTCGAACAGGAAAAACCAAAAACAAACCACAAACAACAAAATCAATTGATCCTAACAATTATAGTGGTTTCCTTGTTAGTTCATTCTTGTAGCAATGACCCTCTTTTATAAAACACCCCATCCTTTTGGCACCATATAATCGGGATTAGTGGCATCAAGTTCTTTTATAGGGAGAATTGGTAGTCGTACTAATGGTAGTAGTATTATTTAACTGGGTGGCACTTTTGGGTTGTAAGATTTTTCTCTTTAAAATTCCTAATAAAGGCATCGGTCATGTTCTCATCTTCCCCACCCAAGGGCAACTGTGTTGGGTTGGGGGATGTGTCAGCAGAAATTACATTCTCAGTTTCTTTGCCCCCTGCCTGAGTACCTGTGACCCCTAGGCTAACCATACCTAAAAACGCTAAGTTCTCTTGATTTATCTAGCACTGTACTTGCAAAACATTTAGTTACCCCCCTTCAGACTTCCCCTCTTATGTTTTCTAGAACAATAACACAGGGCAGTAGAGAAAGTATGTGTTTTGGAGTCACAACCCCTTTTATCTTGGCTGAGCCGTTTAACTACCTTACCCTTCAGTTTCATCTTGTGTAAAGCCAGAACAATAATACCAACCTTATACTATTACAGTGTAATTTTGAAACTTAATGAAACTTACTTAAGTGCTTTGCAAACTGTGCTTATCATGTATGAGTTATTTTTTACTGTTTAGCTGTATCTCCCTTACTTGTTCAGGAGAATCCTCTCCTATCATTAATCTATAATGCTGTTCATCTTGAAGCATTCTACCTGGAGTTGCCTGCCTGAAAAGCAGCTTAATTATGACAGAATGCCAGGGGGCACTGTTCCCATTGTGTTGAATGAATGGCACCCCTGGAAACACAATATCAAATACTAAAATCAATGAGTACAATTCCAGGCAGCTGCTGTTATAACTTCTGATTTGGGGCTCATATTTTAAACCACCGTTTGCTTTCCTCCGGTCTGCAACATTTTGCAACACAGGGCAGCTTGCTCTCTATTAGCACTCTCTCAATATCTTTTGTTAATCTTGGTTTCAGTTCTGGAGAACCACTGCCTTCCAAAGCTCTGCAAAGTGAATTTGTTTTTACTTAGCTAATGGCTAATTTGTCATTAGCCTGTATTTAGAGGGTTAGACTAAGCCAAGACTAGCCTCCAAGTGTAGTGGCCATCTTTTGCTGTCATACACGAGGGATGACAAAAGAAACTGCGTTTTATGCCTGTAGATACCAGGGGCAGGTAGGTATGAGTCTAAGGCTCTCGTGCCTTCTGCTGCGCCAAATGAGCGAAAGCCTAAAGCCAGCCAGGAAAACATATGATGCCATTTGCAATGGTGGATTGTTGCATGCTGTTCTTCTGTAATTATAATGGCCTGATCCATGTGGGGTGGTTGGGTCTTGCTTAACAATCATTAATCTACTGAGTCTGAGTATCAGCGTCCCATCTTGAGGAGCAGCAGTACTTGGCTGGATGAGTAGGGCTTTGATTTCTTCGTAATAAGGATAGCTTTGTTGAAATTCTGCTGCTCAGTGGTGCTAAGGATTCTGGGAAGGGGTTTTTCTTCTTTGCTGCTTTGCGCGGTGGGATGAATTGTCTCGTCTCTTCCATCCCTAGGCCTCTGTTTGTGCTCTCCCTTGATCTCCTGCGCGTCCCTTTATTTCTCCATGTTGTGAAAGTTTCTTTCTGTGTGACCAGGAGTCTGTTTAGCAGACCATATTGTGAGTGAAGGGCCAGCGTTTGTTGCCTGATTTTGGCAACGCTGGGCAGTCAGCTGGGATGTAATTAAGACTCTGAGAACAGGCTGTCTTCTCCACGGGAAGGGCATGTTAGATGGTGCTGGGATTTGGGGCTGTCAGTTTGGCCAAGGCTGGAGACAGAGAGCTAGGGACAGAGATATTTCCTTTCATTTATAATCCCTTTATGTACAGTGTGTGCACTTGGCGAAGTTTACATATAATCTAGTGGCTAGAGCTTACAAGCCAACGCAGTGAAATTAGCATATGTTACATGTATATTTTAGTAATATTTTAAAGCAAGTGCATATTTCCAAAGTGAATTATGCATGGATGACAGCAATAGGGTTGTGTTGCACTGGGTGTCAAATCCCACAACTTTTTGTCGAGACTGTGGGTTTTACACTAAAAAGGCAGAAAGACTAAACGAAGTAAAACAGTTTTAATTTTTAACAGTTTGGTTCGGCCCAAGGAGCCAGGCTGTGACAGATATAACTGACATTTGAATAATTGGATTAATTTAGAGAAGGGCAAATCCGGGTTTGACGGTTGTGCTTGTGTGTGTGTGTGTGTGTGTGTGTTTTTCCGGGAATGGAGTTGTGTAGTTTAAATATGCACTTTGTGTGATGCCAAGCAAAGCTTGAGAAAAATGCTACAATGTTTATGAAACTGTCATTTAATTAGTTTGTTTTAACGTGTGTGTTCACATGGTATCATGCCGTCCTCACATGTATAGAAAAGAAATTCCTCACGTGTACTTCATCCACCTCTATCATGTATACGTATTGCATATACAAGAAACATTGTGTGTGCACCTGGGACCTTATGACTCAGGTTTCAGAATAGTGTACACGACTTCGGGGCCGTGCAGAAAACGTGCAGACAAGGAGACTCCCTGACAGCCCAGCAGGTGCCCTTGCTTCCCACGTCAGTGTGTTCTACACCAGCACGGTGAGCGGGAGGAGAAGCCTGATCTGGTATTCCAGTAGCCGCATTCCACGTGGTGAATTCCTCAGCCCAGAATTCCTTCAGCTGCATGTGGATTTTGTAGCTTCTTATATAAGCTCTCAGTAACCTAAAACTAAGTGCAATATCATCATACCACCCCCCCCTTCCTTCAGAAACCATCTAGGTAATACCATCTAAATCAGCAGGCCAAGACTAGAACTTGTGGCAGGTGGTCTTGAATGGTGGCTCTGGGCTGGCTCTGAGAGCCTCTTCCCCGGCAGGACATTAACAGACATTAACACTTGGACGGGAAGTGTTGATGTGTGGTTTATAGTGTTCGCACCCAGCTAGGTAGAGTAACGCGTGTTGGGGGAATCTTGTACCAACACGTGTGTGTGTGCTGAGTCAGATTACTGAGGACCAGGAAGGGACAGACGGTCCCCTAGAGCTGGGGCCTCATCCTGTCTTCCTCGTGCCCAGCACCAGCGCTCTGCTGGGTGGCAGGGTCCCCGGTGGGACGTTCTCGTCGCTAGCACAGGGGATGTCTGCACGTTTTGTTTTGCTCCTGAATGTGATCATGGAGCCCAAACTGTGTTTCATATTAGATGAAACTCCTTTTCCTCTAGTGCCATTCAGGCTCAGGGGGAAGGAAACTTTTACAATTCTCACAAGCGGGCTGCCAACAAAGTTCTTATTTTCCTCACTCAGATTTACCCAATTCTTCTTCAAGTGCTTCTGAATGATTCCGAGACACTTTCTCGTTTACTTTGTAAATGGGGCAATGAAGCATTCTAGTCTCCTGACTGTTTCTCCTTAGAGAATTCACAAAGCCTTTTAAAATTGTGTGTTTTTCTGGGGCAGCCTTGGAAGTCCCAGGAGTGAAGTTGCCATCTGTCCTTTATATTAAAAGAATCTTCTGTATTGTATACCTGATGTGCTTGTCCCAGAGATAGATGTTGTTAATTAAAGGACAGCATTTGTCCTTTATCTGAAATAAATCTTCTCTCTTGCCTGAAGAATAGTCTTCCAAGCCTTAGGAAACAGGTAAGGACGTTCTGCCCAGAGTCCTGGTGTTTGATATAGACCCTCGTCCTAGTCTAAGTCCCTCCACATTTACTAGATCAGACATGTAGATAGGAAGGGATTTGCTTTTTTTTTTTAATTGTTTTTAAATTAATTTATGTACCAAGATTATGGCCTTTTATATGGGCTTAATGAATATAGCATGTATTATTAATGGTAGTTGGTGATGTTTTGTGTGGAGATTCACGCAGAGCCAGTTCCCAACCATTCTCCCCACACTGCATCTTTATGCTACAGAGGTGACAGCACCTGTGCCCTCCAGTGCCACCTGTCCACTTTGCTGCAGTCCAGTCTCTGTTCTTATACTTCTGCCCCTGGAGAAGACACATGCCAACATCTGCCCACAGCAGACAGCCCGAGAGCTGCCAGCTCACAGCTAGAAGTATACACAGGGAGGAAGAAGCCTCTTCCTTAACCTGCTCAACCTCTGGTTTGGGAAACTCAGAGAGTAGTTGGATCTGTCATATGGAAAAGCATCTGGGGTGATGTGGCTGTGAGCGGCTGTCTAAAAGGGTGCTCGCCACTGTGGTTTCTAAGCACAGAGACGGAGGGTAGCCAGAGCCTTGCCATGGACTAGCTTCGAGAAAAGAGTGAGAAGATGGAACCAGCAAGAGACTCTTGAACTGAGGGAACACGTCCAGGAGGGGAGGAGAACAAAGTGCGTCCAGTGGTTCTTTTGTTGGTTGGAAAACCCTGGTGGTGTCTGTGACAGGATGAGTAGTGGATCAGACCATGACTTTTTGGCAACCTAACAGTCCACACAGAAGCTCAGGTTTGATCGGCAGTGGTTCCCATTTAACTAGGACTGCAGGTTAGATACAGCTCTTCATCATCCTTTTTCCCTCTCCTTAAGCACACAAAGTAGGAACCAGGCAGATGACTGAGAGAGGGCAGCAGACTGGGGTGGGGAAAGACAACAGAGGTGGTGGCGGCTGCGGCAACTGTCACATTCTGCAAGGGGCAGTTGCTTCAAACACCTGTTACCTTGGAGGCTGTGGGCCCAGGATAGCAGATCCTTAGATTTTTTTTTTTTTTTTTTTTTTTTGAGACAGAGCCTCAAGCTGTCACCCTGGGTAGAGTGCTGTGGCATCACAGCTCACAGCAACCTCCAATTCCTGGGCAGCGAGTCTCCTGCCTCCACCTCCCAAGTAGCTGGGACCACAGGCGCCCACCACAACGCCCGGCCATTTTTTGGTTGTAGCTGTCATTGTTGTTTGGCGGGCCCGGGCTGGATTCAAACCCGCCAGCTCAGATGTACATGGCTGGCGCCTTAGCCCGTTGAGCCACAGGCGCCGAGCCAGATCCTTAGATTTGTAAGTAAAAGTTGTAGATGTGAAACCTGTTCAGTTCTCAGGGTTGGCAGATACTCACTGTTTTAAACGGCATAGGCCAGATAAAGCTCAGCTGTGGTGCAGAATGCTGTACGGGGGGCCTCGTTGACAGGCGCTGCTATCCAAGTTGTGGTAATGTAAGTGGAAATCCTCTAAATAATAACCTGACGCTGTGGAGACATTTAAAAAACAGAAACTTGGCCCCCAAAACTATTAATATTTGGGGGCATTTCCCTTTGAGTCTTTCTTTACTGCGATATGCATTTTATACACATGTTTTAAAATACTTGTAATCATAGCCGTGCAATTTTTCTCTTCCCATTGAAGGCAGTTTCCTCAAATAATTTATAGCGGCTGCACGATCTTCCATCAAGGGATATATCGCAATACACAAAATCATTTCCTTGTTGTTGGGCATTTAAGTTGCCTTTCAGTTGACATCATTATAAGTCATGTTGCAATTACATATTTGCTTATACTGCTTTTTCCTTATTTTGGATTAGTTCTTTAGAATCTGAAAGGAAGATTACTAAATCAGAAGACATAAATGTTTTTATGGCTTTTAGTACATCCTGCCAAATTCCTTTCCAAAAGTGTTGTGCCAATTTACACTGTGATCAGCAAAGTTTTCAATGTATCCTTGTAGAGTTGTGACATTTTAGAAATTCCCCTCCTGTCTAAATTGGTAGGTGAGAATTGGACTTCATTGATGTTGGAGTTTGCATTTTTTTTTTTGAGGTTTTCCCATAAATCTGTTGATTAATTGTGTGTGTTCTTGTAACATCTGTATTTTCTAAGGCTAAATTTTGTTGAGGTTTTGTTTGCTCTGTGTGTGGGGGGGTGCGTGTGTGTTAAGTTCTCTTTCTAACACTTGATACGTAATTTGGGAAGAGCCCCCGGGACCCCCTATCTGAGGCAGCGCTGCAGCTGCTACTTTTGACTGTGCATTGACTTGGAGCAAGGCCAGAGTCTATGCAGGATCCCCTTCCCGAAAGGGGCTCTTATGTGTCTGGTGAACCACAAGCTCAGGGCTGTATCTGCCAATATGTTTTTGGCAGAGCCATCTAATAAAATGCCGTCCACACTGTTCTCTGAAATGCAGTCACAAATTTGGATGATGATTACCTGGTGCCGTTTTTTTTTATAACAGCTAATCCCCTTGTCTTAGATGGTTTTTGTCCATTCCCTGCCCCCTTCCCTCCTTCACCACTGGGCTTGGTGCACATTCTAACTACAAATGATACATAATCTGCGTTTCTTGTAGCATGGGCTAATGGAAAGGGCACGGAGCCAAGAAGTATGAAGATGGAGGGGGTCTATTATTGCTTCTGCCCTTTGTTTCATAATAGCTTAACCACAACAACGAATATTTATCCAGCGCTGAAATGCTCACACATTCTCAAATCTTTTTAACAATCCTATGAGGTAGACAATATTATTATCTCCACTTAAGTGAGGGAACCAAGGCTCAGAGATGCGGTATTTGGCTCGCATCACACTTCATCCTTCTGAACCAAAGCGAACTTTTCATTTTAAAGAACTCAGTCTCTCCACCTGCAAAAAGCAGTTGCTTCTTTTCAACCCGGTGGGATCGTGGAACTCAAGTGATGTTATGTGTACATTAGTTGCTCTGAGTATTGAAATAAGGCGTGAAATAAGTTGTGCCATTAACTAGTTCACCTTTCTGACCCTTAGCGTCTTCATTCATGGAGGGTGGGCGGGACCCAAATCTTGGTGAAAAGAGAGAACCTGGTTACCAGAGGCTGTGCACGCTGCACAGAGGCTGCCTCCCAAAGGCGGCTGTGCATGCTGCACAGAGGCTGCCTCCCAGAGGCTGTGCACGCTGCACTGAGGCTGCCTCCCAGAGGCTGTGCACGCTGCACAGAGGCTGCCTCCAGAGGCTGCGCAGGCTGCCCTGAAGCCAGTTGTGCATTTCAGGTCCGTCCATCCCTCTCAGCCAGGTTCTTGGGAAGGAAACATAGACTTTTAGGGAGGAGGAAACTCACTCTTCAGTGTGCACGGAGAATGCAGGGAAATTCACATAATGGAGTGATAGAGATGCCAAGGTCCTCTAGCCACTTTTAAAGCTATAAGGAACTGATTATTTGGGCCGTGGAGATTTTATGACCTCTTAAAATGTAAAAAAGAGAATCTGCATTATTTCACTTGTCTTTATACTTCATCCTCAGGTGTGAACTTAATTAACCAAGGTGGTCAGTGGAGAAAGTCAGGAACTGAGTCAGTGTCTCACGGAAATGGATTCAGGCTCATTTTCATGCATACCATTTTTTAAGAAATAGGGGTACAGGATCCCATATGGCACTTAGCCTCCTAGGCAGAGATCACCAGCCATAGACGAGAAGCAGGTGGCCTGGCACAGACAGTGGAGGTTATTTTTGCTGCTGGGCTCCTGCCATTTTAGAGTTTAGAGTGGCAAGACTGCTCAGCAGGAAGCTGACCCCAGATGCTCTCCCTTTGCTGGGGATGGAGCCATCCCCACCTCTGCTGCTGGGAATAAACCTCATCAAATCTAGGTCACAGTTACACTCCCAGAAAAGTCTCTATCTAAACTTATTTCCATTTGCTACTTAATTGCTATTTTCACATCTGATTCATTTGGAGTAAAGCAACTGTCTTAATTATTCACCCATTCTGAGCACCTCTTTAAACCCTGCCATGATAATATCTTGGCCTTTTCTTTTAGGTCAATCCTAGGGCAGCAGGTCGAAAAGGCCTGGTTTTGAGGATGGTCTTATAGACCAGAAGTCTGGACACCTGCATTGGACTTTGGACTTGCCTCTCCCCAGGGTTCAGTCTTGCTATTTGTAGTATGAAGGGATTGGTCGGGGATTTCAAATGCAAATGCAGATGGGCAAGTAGCAAAAGTGAGTGAGAAGCGAAAGTAAAGGAAGAGGGGTAGTAACTGGAAAGGGCACAAGGGAACTGTGGGGGTGGGGTGGAAATGCACGTCTTGGCTGCGTGATGGTCACACAGGCATAAATGTTTTTCAGAACTCATCGAGCTTGTACTTAAGATCTATCCATTTCACCATTTGCAAAATAAGGGCAAAACAATTGAAATGGACTGGGTGGCAAACTGCAGAGCCTCTGCCTCATTTGAAGAGTGTAGTGATTAGCTCTATCGAGTGGCTTCTGTACAGAATATGGGCCCAGCCTCGCTTCATTTTAAAGAAAAGCCAGAAATTCAGATATTTATATAGAAATCTCAGGATATGAGATTTTTTGGTCCTATGTGGTTGGTCAAACAGACACCAATTTGTGATTTCTGAACTTCTGAACTGGAGACTTTTTTTTTTTCTGAGACAGAGTCTCACTATGTTGCCCGTGGTGTCATTGGGTTAGGCAGTGTCATTGTAGTGCCTTGGCATTACTACAGCTCACAGCAACCTCAAACTCTTGGGCTTAAGAGATCCTCTTGTCTTAGCCTCCTGAGTAGCTGGGACTACAGGTGCCTACCACAATGTCCGGCTAGATTTTCTACTTTTAGTAGGGACCGGGGTAGGGAGGGGGCGTCTCTCACTCTTGCTTGGGCTGATCTTGAACTCCTGAGCTCAAGTAATACACACACCTTGACCTCCCAGAGTGCTGGGATTATAGGCATGAGCCACTGAGCTGGCCAACTTGGGGCTTCTTATTTTGGCTCTAAGGATCATTTTTGCTTTTTAGCTCTAACATTGAATGATTCTGGCTTGCTGTGAGACCATGTGCCAAAAAAACATAAACATTCCTGTGCCTGAATTTTTTTTCACCTATGAAATGTTGATGACGCATGACTAATTGTGCACAGGGCTGAGGAAGAGCATGAGAGGCACTTGGTGGTACAAAACCACTTTAAAACATGAATAAGTAACATATAAATGGAAGTCTATTACCTTTTTAATTCTTATCATGAAGCATTACTTAAACTTTTAGAATTGCCATTGTTCAGAATTGAAGCACTAAGCTTTGTAAAGATAGCTAATAAAAACATCAATAATTCGCCAGGAGTAAATTACTTCCCTACAGATGGTAGTGTCAACTTTTCATTATTCTTAGAGAGGAAAGTTTCTGTTGTCCGTGACAAAAAGGAAAGGCATTTCAATTGTACAGCCGCTCATATGAATTGCAAAAAGCTGAGGGAGCTGAAGTCCAAGGTAGAGCGATAGCATATAAGGAAATGAAGCTGATGCTATATTAAAGAGTCCTTGTCACGTGCCCTCGCTGCCTAGGAATCGGAATGCTGCAGCCTTGTCACTGACATTTAGTGAACAAGCAGCCTGTATTGGATGGTGATAAATGGATTATCTTAAATGTCATTCTGCACTGTTTTAGAGTTGCAAGGAGAGTTTTGATATTGAGTTGTTGGTTACTATATTCTATACCAATCCTTTATGATGAAATAATCTCCTCAAGTTACAATCCAGAAATGTCAAAGTTGTGTATTTCTTCAATCACCCGTAGCGATGCTTCTATTACAAGATATGCAGAAAAGATTGTGTAATAATGTCAAACTATTTATAGAAACGTTTCCTAGGAATCTCTGCTTTCCTGCAGTTGTTTGTGTATTTAATACTACAGATTTGGTTTTACATTTGTATGTTTTTCTAGTTCTAAATTAACTTCAGCTGAGGATGTACTTTAGTTGGTTTTTTTTTTTATAGAGAACGCGCTTAAAAATTGATAATATTAGCATTCAAAAACTGAAACTAGGGCTGCTGTAACATTTTTAAAATAGAAATTATTTACTTAATTTGGGTGTATCATAATTATTTTTTGGTGTTGCAGCTTTGTCCGAAACATGAGAAGGGTGTTGTAATCACAAATTTAAAAATTGCTGTTTGGACGGTGCCTGTGGCTCAAAGGGTAGGGTGCTGGCCCCATATACCGAGGGTGGTCGGTTCAAACAGAGCCCCAGCCAGCTAACACAGCAGTGGCAACTGCAACAAAAAAGAGCCAGACATTGCGGCAGGTGCCTGTAGTCCCAGCTACTCTGGAGGCTGAGGCAAGAGAGTTGCTCAAGCCCAAGAGTTGGAGGTTGCTGTGAGCTGTGACGCCACAGCACTCTACCCAGGGCAACAAAGTAAGACTCTGTCTTCAAAAAAAAAAAAAAAAAAACCCAAAAAACCACCTGCTGTTTATTTAAGATAAAGTAGTAGGCAATATTTTTCCAAAAAAAGTTTAATTATTTTTACACTAATATATCCACTATTTTATCTGGACTGTTTCTTTGACATTCCAAATTTAATAAAATTGTTAGTGTTATGCAGAATTTAGTCATTTGTATAAAGATTTGGATCAGTGGATTCATATGGAAATACATACAATGTAGATTTTGAAAGTATGTCTCACATTTTCCTTGGCAAAGTTATTTATTCTAAATGTTGGCTTTTTTTCTCTAAAGATCTGATCCCTCTAGACATAGATATGGAAAATGTTCAACATGTCTACACAAAGTGGCTTATTCCAGCCCCTCTGTACTACACTAAACTTACCTACATCCTCTCATTCCACAGTCTTTGAAAAGTCATGTCATTTTTTTCCTTCTCTAAACTTTTTTTTATTAAATCATAGCTGTGTACATTAATGCATTTATGGGTTACAATGTACTGATTTTATATACAGTTTGAAATACTTATATCAAACTGGTTAACATAGCCTTCACTTCACTTCCTTAATTATTGTGTGAAGACATTTATACTCTACCCTTAGTAGATTTGATGTGTACCCTTGTAAAATGCACTGTAGGTATAGTCTAAACAATTCTACCCCTACTTATACAACTCAGAATGAAAAGTCATGTAATTTGTATTTTAAGAATCAAAATAATATGAATAATAATATTATATTAGACTGTATTAAAAATTATTCTTTTCATTTTTAATCTATAGAAAATTACTCTTTTTATAGATCAAAACAGTCACATATCAGCAACTTTATATAGCTCAGCCTAACAGCTAATAAATGTAATATCGCATTTACTTTATGCCAGATGTGTGCTGGATGCATATGAGTTCATTTATTGATTACACCAACTCTTTGGGTAGGAACTGTTATTATGTCCTTACTTAGAGACGAAGAAGCTGAGGCACAGATTAATTAAGTAACCGTCAGGACCAGGCAGCCTTTCACCAGAGTCTTTGCTGATAGTTACATTCTGCGTGATCACTATTTTCCACAAAAGCAGTTTCCTGGTTCCCCTTCCCAAATGAATAGTTCTACACTGAAAAAAGTAATATAATCAGCTTAGTGTATGTTCTTTTAGATCTTCCTTTTCTGCATTTGCACACATTTTTATAGGTACTAATAAAAAATATATCGTATTTTGTTCTTTTTTTCTTTTCTTTTTTTCTATGCAATGTCTTATCTTCATGCCTTCATTCGTCTTTCCCTCTATCACTTTTTATTTTTTGCAGAATGCTATAATCCATAATTTCATACTTGGCTTTTATTTACTTTAAGCTGACTTGGCAAACTATTCATGTTAATACGTAGAAATCTTATTAATTCCTTTTGACTATTGCATGATATTCCATAATATGGATAGTAGGTATATGCTGCTTTAGTAAACTGCTTTACTATTGATGATGTTGGAATTCTTTTTTCCCAATTTTTGCTATTACAAACCATATTGCAATGACTGCCCTTTATCATGCTTCTTGCTGCACCTATGGCCTAATTTTTCTAATTTAGATCCGAAGAAATGGTGTTGACAGTTTTAATTTTAAAAATATTTGCACATTTAAAATTTTGCTGTCACAGAGCCCTCTAAGAAAGCTGTACTAATTTACATTGTCATCAACTCTGTGAAAAATTGATATAAAGTTATCAGTCTTAATTTTGTCCCTTTGATAGGTAAAAAATTCTATCTTGTGGTTTTATTTATAGTTTCCTGATTATTAATAAGCATCTTTTAATATTATCATTGAATATTTTAATTCCTTCTCAAATTTCTGTTCGTATCCTTTACACATTCTTCCGTTATATTGTTCATCTTCCCCTTGTTAATTTGTAGTTCATATGTTCTGGATATTAATTCTCTTCTATTATATACATTGCAAGAAAATTCTCTTGGTCTGTCACTTGTTATTTGTTTAAATTTAATTATGTCTTTCACCTTACATGTCTTAATATACTGTCCTTGTCAGCTATTCTTGTTCAATACAGAGGATGCCAAAAAAATGTGTACACATTATAAGAAAAGAACTAATTGTTATTAAAATTATAATACTCAGGGCGGTGCCTGTGACTCAAAGGAGTAGGGCGCTGGCCCCGAATACCGGAGGTGATTGGGTTCAAAATTGAAACCCATCACCTCCGGTATTGAATATGAAAAATTGTAAAATTATCATACTCAATATATACTGATAACATTTGTTGTCTCGTATATCGTGTCTTGTATCTCTTGTAATTGCAGAAGTCAAATGTGACTTGAGTATTACAATTTTCAATACAGTTTTTTCCCTTTTTAACAATGTTTACACATTTTTTGGCATCCTTTGTATATTCTTTCTTTTTGGGTTTTGCACCTTATATCTTTCTTAAGACTACTTTTCATACTCTTTTTAAATAAATTTGCTTTTATTGTATTCTGATGCTGTGATAGCTTTGCTTTTAATGTTTCCCTCTTTAGTCCATCTGAACTTTACCTTTACGACTTAGCTTAGCTCTGTTAGTGTTTCAGATGGAGAGCCAGCTGGCACAGCACCACTCACAGAATCAACCATCCTTGCCTCTACGGGTTTGCAGAGGCACTTTGAATATATTGGAAATTCCCAGATATTTGTGTATCAGTTTCTCCACTATTAATTCTATTTTATTTATTTTTTTGCCTAATTACCAAAATTTCATGTTTCAATATATTATAGGGCCTGCTCCTCTCTATTTTCTTTCTTTTTAAAGTTTTGTGCGCTGTTCTCATGCCTTTTTCTTTCAGATGAATTTAGAATCAGACAGTGAACTTTCACTGGAAAGTTTAAGTCCTGTTGGCATTTTTATTACAAATGCATTGAATTTGCATATTAATATGTTGATTTTTTTCAAAAAAATATTAAGTCTCCTGATCTACTAACATTTTCTGTTTCTTCATTTATTTAATGTTATCTTTTGTGTCCTTAATTGAGCTTAATTTTTTTCACATCCTCCTAGGTTTATTGCTAGATATTTGCTTGTTTTTGTTTGTAATGGAATTGCAAGTATTCAGGTAGCTGTTGATTTTTACATTTATCAACCTTTCTAAACTTTAATTCTAGTAGTTTTTTATTTGACTCCCTTGGAATTTCTAGGTGTAAGGATTTAAGTAATTAAAATAGCAATGGTATTGCCTTTTTCTTTCCAGCATGTATGCTTTGTGTTTGGTCTTCTTTCCTGTCTTAGCTACGATTTCTAGAATAATTGTAAATAGTCGTAAAGACAGTAGGTATCCTTTGATTTTTTTTCCTATTGTTAATTAAACTTGAGATTTGCCAAGGTTTCTGAAAAAATACCCTTTTTTAAGTTAAAGAATCTTCTCTTTAATGAGAGAGAACATAATTCTCTCCCATTATGTTTAGTCAGATACTACTGTTTGGGGGGGGAGGGGGCTATCAACTGAGATGGTCACATGTTTTTCTCCTTTAGTTTTTAAGTGTAGCACATTACATTATTAGATCTTATACTGTCAAACCAACCTTGCACTCCTGAGGTAGAACTTACTTGATCTTTATATAATATAAGCAGGAACTTGATTTGGTTCCTTTGGAACAGGTATTTTATTTATAATTTTTCTAAGTAAAAGCTTTCTATAGAGGTATTTTCTGACGCTTTCTGACCCTAGTTAACAGGACTTCGTAGAATTCGTTCATTCCTATCTTTTTATTTTTGACGTTAATGTTTTGCAGTTTGTCCAGACCAGGGCTTCATTAGCTTTTGATCATTTTAGTATCAAGGCTTTTACATGGAGTTTTTAACAAATCTTTGAAGTTATTTTCTATTTTTCACTTTCCCGGAGAAAGGCATGGGTTGCTCTTTCGATTTTTTGCTCTTACCTCCCAGCTTTTCGGGGAGAAAGTATAAGTATTACTTTGAAGCATGATACTACTCTTTGTGACACCTATAATTGTCCCCTTCTAATTGGAAAGTATAAACTCCGCTTGCTCTTTGTTCTTTGCACATCGAAGCAATAGTTTTATTTAGTTCTAATTTATATCTAGTGTTTTCCTGGAAGTAAATATTTACTATTTTATAGTGAGAAACAGTGAATTTGGAGAAGGCAGTGTTGTGTAATGTTACGTAGGTATGTGGCAGACATCACTAATCTCAATGGGTGTTTTTCTCCGGAGTTTGTATATAGCCTTCTTCATGTAGCACATCAAACAGCTACTACCTATTGATTGGCACTTGCAAATTTTTTTCTTTTTTTTTTTTTGGCACTTGCCATTTAAGTGAGACCCTTTTGCAGTCCCTGGTATCCCAGACACAGCACAGATTGGAAGCCAAGAGTCCCAGGCTTTCCATTTCTAACTTGCAGTGGGAGATCCAGCTGTATCAGAACTTCCCGTTAGTTTCCACAGCTCTACAATAAGGAGATTAAAGTGAGTCATCACTATTGGCTCTTTTAAATATTTTGTGGATTAATCCTTCATCAATCATTAATGAATCTTTAAATCATTTTTTGATTCTGTTTACATGCTCCTTCAGCATCATTTCAGGATTTGTAAATCTCTCCTATACTGTGTATTCACATATCTATTATCACCATTTTGTTTTTTCATTCAATTATGTTCTCAATTTTTTTATTTTTTATTTTTAAGAGGCAGGGTCAGGCTCTGACGCCCAGGCTGGAGTGTAGTGGCCAGATCATAGCTCACTTTAACCTGAAACTCTTCAGTCTATGCTATCCTCCCACTTCAGCCACACAAGTAGTTACAACTGGGACTACAGGAACCCACCACCAGGCCGGCTCAGTTTTCCCATTTTTCATAGAGACAGAACTGATGGCCCAAGCTGATCTTGAACTCCTGGCCTCCTGAAGTGCTGGGATTACAGGCATGAACCTGTATGCCGAACCTGTTTTTATTCCAAATACATCTGCTCTTTAGCTAATTCCTCTGTTGTTGCTGAGAACTTTGTACTACTTTTAACATTAGTAAATATTCATTGTAGGAAATCTGAAAATTATAGAAAAGCACAAGAAGAAAACTAAAATTATCAGTAATCCTACTATTCAGAAGGTTAACATTTGGTGTATGATTAGTAATATTTCTGTATTTAAAATTTTTATACTCTATACTTTTCACTGAATATTTTCACTTTCATTTTCTCATTTATTATGCACTTTGTTCAAAAATAATTTTCTCAAAATACATAATAATTTACCTTGTAACTCCTCAGGTTTTCACTTTTGCGTATTATGATATATGTCCTTTTATAAGAATCTTTGACACATTCTTGAACAGATTCCTAGATGTGAAATTACTGGGTGAGAGAGAACATAGACTTTAAGTTTCTAACAAATTATAGGTTCTTGATAAGTATGTGTGGAATGAATGTTTGAATAAAACATTACCAATTTGATTTCTAGAAAGATGTACCAATTTCCAGTTTCATCAGCAGTTTTTAAGAATGCCTCTCCCTTCTCACATTTGCCAACATGGAATAGTATAATTAAAATTTTGTTTTTTCCAATTTCATGGGCAAAAGTAACATCCCACTTCACTTCCTTATCACTCCCGAGGTTGGCCATTTTTCACGTTTAAGTCACGTATGTGTGCGTGTGTTAATTTCTCATCTCCTACCCACCTCCCCCTTCCTTTTGAGGCAGGCGTGTTGTCAGTAGCTACAGTGCTGTGAGCTCCTGGTTGTCGTGTTGCTACATGATTTATAATTACACCTGACTTTGTGGTGGGGAATCCCAATTTGGAGGGTCAGCAAGAGAACTACAAAGTCTCTGTACCTCTATGTGAGTTCACTGACTCTGCTTCCTAAATTACAATCTATAATTAAGAAGTGCTGGTCTCCAAGGCAACGTTTATAGTTATTATTGGATTGCTTGTCCCCTTCCTGAAAGGTTGTCTCTTTGCCCTCTCCCTGGGAGCCTCTGGGAGCCTTAAGCCAACACACATTGGCTCATTAAGTCAGATCTCTGGATCTTAAAACCTGCTTCTTAGTTTGTAGTGATCACCAGTAGAACACTCACGGTTCTCCATGCCAGGAGGAGAGCCAGGCTTGCTGATCTCAGCTCCATGTGTGGCCTTCATGAGTCAAAACGCGAAGAAGGTGGAACCAGTCCCACCCTTAAGTCAGGAAGAACTGGTTAGTCTCACAGTGAAACCACATGACTTTGCCCTTTTCTGTTGTGCCTCCTAATTATTTCTGACTAGAATCCCCAGCCTTCTCCCATACTCTCCTAACATGAGGCTCTTTGGGTCACTTTATCAAACAGTTGTGAAATTAGCAACTAACTTTTGCTTTCTGGTGAGATTGTTGGATAGACTTTTGTTCCCTGGAACTGGAAGGGCTGGAAAGAGGCCTCTTTCTGCATTCTTCATGTTCAATGCTAGGCAGTCAGGCTCTACTGTGCATCTGAGCTCCAGACTAAGGAGGCTGACCAGAGTGGAGAAAGGGGCTGGAAACCAGCACACACTCCCCTCTTCAAACCCAGAGATCTGTCCCATCCAGGGCTCTTTTTCTGACATGCCAACAGGAACTGTGAAGGCTACCTGCGGCTGTGCCCAGAGCAGGTGCAACTATAGACGCACCTCTCCTTCCAAGCAGGTTAGGATCCAAAAAGCTGAGCTTGACACCTTTTGTTTATACCTCCCAGGTGGCACTAAGCAGCCACTGGCAGTACAATCTGTCAGGGACAGACTTTTGCAGTATTGAGGTTTGTTCTTACCATTAAATCTAAGTAGAACGTTTCTAAGTAGAGAAAGCTTCTGTCTAAATACCTCAGGATACAACAGATTTGTTTTTTCTTTTAAATATCGCAATATTTCCTTTCCCCAAGAAAATAGCCATAACTGATACAGGATTGGTTACGGCTGTTTTCTTGGGAAAAGAAATACTAACTTTCACTAATAAAGACCACTCACTGACACAAGTTGGAATTACAAAATGCTGTCTAACTCCCCACAGATTCAGGTTGTACGTAAGATTACACAGAGGGTGGCCAGTTTTCCTCACAGAGATAAGGATTGCCACAATGTTTTAGGCCTCGAAGGCCATTATTAAATTTGAAGGTAAACTTCTAATGGCATCTCAAGGTAAAGGCCCATATTCCCTGGTGTTCTCCTTAAGTCATGGCACTAATAAATAAAAAAGCCATTTGCCTTCTAAGTGATGTCTGGAGACCAGGAAGGAAAACCTGAAGCCTTTCTGGTTTTTTAAGAGCCATTCCGAGTTAATTTCACAATCTCCACCCTGGGCCTAAGAAATATTCAGCAGTGATTCCCCTCGCCACGCTCTGTCATTAGACAACATCAAGGCCGCTGTGTTGAAGTTACCCTCAACTTTATTGTGGATGAGGTTGGGGGCGCACCCTTATGAGAGGGCACTCACTGCATGGCCAGATGTGGTGGCGTACACCTGTAATCCCAGCACTTTGGGAGGCTGAGGCCAGAGGCTCTGTTGAGCTCAGGAGTTTGAGACCAGTCTGAACAAGAGTGAAAGCCCTCATGTCTACAAAAATTAGAAAAATTAACGAGGTGTTGTGGCAGGTGCCTATAGTCCCAGCTACTTGGGAGGCTGAGGCAGGAGGACTTTGAGGGGTTGCTGTGAGCTAGGAAGATGCCACAGTGCTGTAGCCTGGGTGACAGAGTAAAATTCTATCTCAAAAAAGGAAAAAAAAAATGTTACTGCACACCTCTGCTACCCTTTTTCTCTTCTGCCTGCCCAAGTCTGTGACTGTGACGTAATTAGAGCACTTTGTGTGAGATTGATGTTTTCCTTTTTCACGGTATAAATTAAATATTAAGTAATTTGTATTAGGCCTTTTGTTCATGCACCATAACCAATAAACAGACGAAGGAAACCTCGATGATACTCATGTGCTCTAATGTTATAACCAGGGGTGTTTCAGTTAAATATCTTGTCTTTAGGTTTCAGAGAGGTTCCATTCTTATGCCAGGTCCAGAAGAGCCCATTATCATACCTGCTGGCAAGAACTTGTTCATCCTCTCTGGTACAAATTTATGTCTTCAAGTGACAGAATGCTTAGAAATATTGCTCTCTTGGAAGCTATGCCCAAGAAACTTAGTTTCCTAACTGGGCTCTGCAGCTGTTGAAACTTCATCACCTTTCACCTGAATCTCTACTAGGTTTTGCAAATGAGGAGCTGCTGAGAAAAATATGCGGCTGGAAGCTGGCAAAGTTTTAAGTGTGTAAAGCTTGTAGTGTTAAGATCATAGCCCCAAATTACTTAAGGGCTTCTGCTAACATGGAAATAAGACTTTTTACTGCTGAGAGATTGGATATTCAGATAGATTTTTTTATGAAGGAAATAAATATTTCAACATGCAAACACTACCCAAGCGAGTAGTGATGCTTCAAAACAGGGTCAGAGGTCAGGGTTTTTTCTGTTTGTTTTTTGGGTTGGCTCCAAGTTTAAAGGTATTGCACATTACTACCTACCCTGAGCCTCGCATGGTAAAGTAATTACTGCTAGCTAGTGCAAAATATGTACATTCATTTTTGTTTCCAAGGATCCTGAGATTTCTCTTTGTGCTTTTTGTGGTCCTCATTATAAAAAATATATCATGAGGAATGATGGTTTTTCTCCATCATAACTGTAAAAGAGTCAAGCTGAAAATGCATGTCTGATAGTTCAACTTTGTTAGCAAACTTAATTCAGAAGAATAAATAAGAATAGAATGTATTTCTCCTTTGGAGAATAGTGCACTTCATTTTCATAGTTTGCCTCTAAAACATGCAGCAGACCCCTAGGGTACTGGATAACTTTTCGAGAAGACGCTGACCTGGTGGCCAGCCAGTCCGTGGGCAGCGGGGCCCAGGATGTCTTCAGGGGAGTGCACAGATGTGTGGAGCACATTCCTCCCAAACTCAGACACTGAGTGTCTCAGTGGAGTGGAATTTTGGTGACTGTTGGAATTGCTAAGCAAGACTTGGAATTTCTGAAACCCTTTTCTCCCTGCCTTCAAGTAGGGAAACTAATGATTTGCTGGGCAATTAGTTATAACAGTAATCATAGAAAACAACGGAAATGGGAAGCTCAGATCTCTATGGGAGCCAGTCGGTGATGGCAGTGAGTGAAGGGGGGGAGTATAATACACCAGGGAGTGGTGGGGACAAGGAAGAACCAGAAAGCATCCCCAGGGGCAGAGGGGGGACGGGCTGGCACTCTGCTCTAGTCAGCTCTGGCTAAGAACGTGGGCCCCCTGCTGTGGACTCCTGATTTTTTATTTTTCCCCCAAAAGAAGCTGATTTTTATTCAGATAAAAATCTGAAATGTACTTACATAAAAACATAGGCAACTAATTTCAAACACTATTTGAAACCATATTCAAGGGGCTGGATTCAGCCTACAAGCCACAAATTTGGGACTTCAGCTTTCAAAAACCCCAAAAGATAGCCAAGCGCTTGGCAGCGGTCCCGATCTTTCTCCCAGGGAGGTGTCTGTAGCCTGGTGCATCCTGGACAATCACTGCTTTGTGGCTTCAAAGTCTACTGTGGAGAACACAGAGTTACTCTGAGATCCAGGGCGGCTTGTCTCCTTTATATGATTTCTTTTTCGTGACATAGATCATTGTCAGGGCCAATTTTCCTTGAGAGAGTAGAGTTGCAGACAAGTTTATAGGGCAAGGCTGCCTTCAACTCACTGTTCTTACTGACTTTCAACCCATCATAAGTGATCACTTTCTGTCCTCCTCTGTCCCACCTTCAGCCTTTGGAATATGGCATTATCCTTTAAAGTGCATTCTGGGAAAGGACAGTATTCCTTCTTCTAAAACCATTAACAGAAGATAGTGTTTGTAATGCAGTGAAGCAGAGAAATCATCACCTGATGGGTCATTTTGAGTAGCGATTGGTTTATTCATGATCAAATAGAGAAGAAAAGACCTTGACCAAGTCCATGATGCCATAAGATGGTTATTGTAATAGTGGTTCTTTGGGTGTCTTTTGGGGTGTTTAGCTGTTGCTCAGATGTCTGTTAGCTTCTGAGGTTTGGGGCAGACAGTGTAATGGTGGAAATGTGCTTGTTTTTCAGGACAGAGAGGAGTGGTGGTTAGTAGAGAAATTACATTGTGTCCTCAGCTGCCATTGATGTCCTTCCAAAAAGGTGTTTAGTTTAAAACATACCATTAATTCCCAGCCTTGGGCAAGAGTACTACCAGGTTGCTTGTTTGTTTCAGCGCATGTAGGGAGGGGTTGAAGAGGAAGCAAGAGAAGGTGGCAATTAGTCAATGACATTTATGACCCATTTATAAAATACAAATGAAATAATTGGTTACCAAATCAGGACGAGCCTTCACTTGCCTTTTACAAACTTGTTCCCAACACATTGTGAAACTTTATGAACGCTCTTTGTAGAAAGCGAACAGCAACTAGTCCAAAGAGAGCAAGCTGGAACGGTCACCCTGGTCACTGCACAGAAGGTTCTCCAAGCACATTTCCCAGTTTCTTCACAAATAAACCTCACTGGTGTTGTAGACCCAGAGGCAGGAAATTTGGAGATTCCTCAGACAGGGAACCACAACCGTTTTGGTGAAGGATGAGTGGATATGAAAAAGAAAATCTTTCCTACGAAACTTCAAATACATAGAAGCTCTTTCAGGTCATTGCTGAGGTTCAAGGACCTTCTGTTTGTAAAGAAGAATAATGCAGAGGCTATGTGCCCACTGGGGTCCCCTCTTCCCCTTCCTCTCACATTAAAATACCATGTGTGAGATACCAAAGTTGACACCAAGTGTGGGCCCAAGGTGATTTTTCTGTTTTTAAATCCCTTTTCAGTTCTAACCTTTAGTCTTTTCTTCATTTCCCACTTCTAGAGAGGGAACATTTGTTCAATAAAGTGAAAAGGAAAGCCAGAAGCTAATTATGTGTTTAAAGTCAGGTATATTGGGGAGGTATAATCTGAAGTTAATTTGTAAAAGAATTTGGCCATGTCTTTGATAAGGAAGTTCTTGGCTTGAAAAGTGTAACCCCTGGTTTTAGCAAAGATGTCTCCTTTGGTTTTTAAAAATTCTTAAACATTTCAGGTTCAAGATCAAAACCGGCTGACTAGATTTAAGTCCTTTATTTTCTATACTCCTGAGCAAAATTCAGAAAAACTGGCTGGTCTGGTTTAGCAAACATGGGAGTATTTGCATCATGTATTCCTACTCCCAAGCCTCTGCTTCTGGGATACACTATTCTAATTTTGAAATAAGTTTACACTGCTCTGATACTCTCTAACTTCTGTTTTCTTCTCATTCTCTTTAAAATGATCACCACAGGCAGCAAATGCCTGAAATTCACTTTCTTTAAAAATGTGATTGCAATAAAAAAGGAAAAGCTAAGAATGAATGTTGCCAAGCAAATCGAGGTTAGACAGGTTTGAGTTTTTACAGAGCACACCGTTTGCGATGTCAGCCCCCACCCCCCCCATGGCCATCTCCGGCCACCAACGTGGTGTTGCCCCTTCCTTTGTGAGGGCTGACCGTGTGTCCCTTCCCTGTGCACACAACCTGAGCGTCATCCCAAATGCCCCAGATCCCTCTGACGGGCCTTTGTGTGGCCACAGGAAGGGATGGGATGTAATGTTGTCTTCTGCTAAAAACACAAAAAGCAGGCTCTGATCTCAGAGTCAGGAGCTGATTTCTGATTTCAGCCTAGACAGGTCTGCTCAAAACTATAATCAAGCTGATTGTATTGCCCTGGAATTCTAATTTCCAATTTAGGGTTTTGCTATATAATCTCTAGTAGAGTGTGTCTCATCTTCATGAAACCCAGAGTCTTTATATAAACTCTATAGATTTTCTCCTTCTGTCTAGGCTGAGCTGAGCTGTGTCTTCAGGCCGAGCTGTAGAGACATTAAATTACTGAGTAAATGAAGGCAGCGTTGTTATGTCACTCTGTCTTTTTGAAAAACCAACTCAAATTCTGTCTGCTGTAGCTTTGATCCTTTTCATTTAATTCTAAGTACACTTGTTATTATAGTAACTGTTGTTTGTATGTTATTTTAGCTTTTTACTTAAGTAGCTATTTAGCAATTTAAATGAAAATGTAATTAGGTTACATCTGTTTTACATGCATGTAATACCACGCAGATGTAAACTTCTATTAAAGCCATATTTTCTTTTTGGCAAGAAAAGGCAAAAACAAAATTACACCAATCATTGGAGTACGTCTTGCTCTTAAAATAAGAAAAAAATAGTATGTACAAAGTTCTTTGCCATTATTTATGTGGTGGTTAAGAATCTATCACTTACATTTTTTGAAAAGTAAAAAGATCAAAAAGGTGAAAAAAATAAATGAGGGCCTTACCATCTATCCAGATACAGCGTTCGAAATGACAGTACAGCTTCCCCCATTCTGTGGGTTTGTGCAGCCCAGGGTACGCACATCTTTATGTCATAAACCTGGGAACTTCTAACTCTACATGTGGTGGAAAGAGCCCCAGAATGGGCAGGAGTCCAACCTAGCCCTGCTTTAAACTGACTTGGGTGAAGCCACTTTGCCCTTGTTTATTATTTAGAAAAAAAGAAAAGCAAGAGTAGTCTTTGCCCAACTTGCCCCATGTGCTTATCATGAGGCTCAAGGGAGATGATGAGTGAGTGTACAGGTACTTTGAAAATTATAAAATGTAATTGTCAGAGAGTACTAGTATATTAGTCTGAAAATAACACGAACAGTAAGCCCCCAGGTACCCCCACATCTTTGTGTGTGCAATGGGGATTGAACACAGAAAATTAATTCTCCTGTTTTGGGAACCATTGCCTCCCTTACAGCCTGTTAATAGGATTTATAAAACATCGTTTCAGACAAAGCCATTTATCTTATTTGCTAACGAGACACAAAATTTGGACTGTCTGGAACCAGGTAACGTTTTAAGAGTTGCCCATTTGTTCTATACTTGTTCAGCTTTTCAGTGTAGTCATTCTTAATGGTGGTTTTTATAGCATCAATAAAAATATTTTCATATAATTCTTCCTTGTAAATATGGTTAAACTTTTAGCTTTCTGCTACTTGGTGACCTGTTAAATAACTTAATGTACTTTGAAATTGATTGTTCAGTGCCAAGACAATAATAAGAAAGAGGAGCCCACTTTACGGCATTGCTTTTGTAATGTTGGGACCTCAAGTTGAGCTTTGGAGAGAAAATTCTAGCAGGGTTTGCAGCATCCAACTTTTTTTAGGATTTTTTTTTTCATCTGCTTCTGAAAGAGGGAGCATTGGAGTATAATGCTTATTTCTCTTTCCTATCTTTTAAGAAGTTAGTGTTTGGAAAAGGCAAGAAAGGGAAATGTTCCACCTATGTAATAGCATACCTATAATTTACTGAGCACTTACTAAGTGCCAAGTTATAGTTTAAATACTTCATATATTATCTAATCTTCTGCAGAAAACTACAGTAGATACTGTTGATAGCTCCTATTTAATAGGTGAAGACATTGAGGCCCAGAGAAGTTAAGAATCTTTTCCAAGGTAATATAGCTAGTAAGTGATAGAGCGAGGGTTTTAACCTTGGCAGTCTGGCACCAGGGCCTGGAGTTTTACACATAGGCCTCACAATACCTCATATAATACTAGAGGGGTTTTTTTGTTTTGTTTTTTTTTTAAAGAGACAGAGTCTCACTTTATCGCACTCGGTAGAGTGCAGTGGCCTCACCCAGCTCACAGCAACCTCCAGCTCCGGGACCTAGGTGATTCTCTTGCCTCAGCCTCTCGAGTAGTTGGGACTACAGGACTACTATTTTTTTGTTGCAGTTTGGCCAGAGCCAGGTTTGAACCCGCCACCCTCAGTATATGGGGCCAGTGTACAACCCACTGAGCCACAGGCTCTGCCCAATACTAAAGTTTTGTTGTTGTTATTTCTTTTGTTTGATTTGGTTTTATCTGCATATGACCTGGAAAGAATCTTAAGATATTTATTTGCTTTATCCCACCTCCTTTTTCTCAGTTTAGAGAATCATTGTTTGAAGACGTAAGCATCACAAAAATGAAAAGCAGTGAAACACGGTGGTCATGGTCCTCACAGCTGAGCTAGCGAGGGGGTGAGGACGTGTGGATGGACAGAGTGCCATGGGGGACGGCACACATGCTGTAGGGAGACTCGGCTGATGCTCAAAGGGAAGGACGCTTGGGTGACCTGAGCATGAAGACGTGTGGGACTGCCAAGAGCAAAGCAGGCTTTGGGAACAGAACGAGCAGAGTGTCGGAGAAAAGGAAATGCAAGGTGGCCTCTTGACATAGTTAAGCAAGAGATGGTGAAAGCTCCAACTTGGGCACCGGCAGGGAGAGAACACAAAGCAGGACTTACAATTGACATCGCACATGGAGGGTGGTGGATTGGAGGAGAGTGCTGGGATCTCCAGCCCCTTAGTAATGATAATTGTAAAAAGCAACTTAGATTCAGGAAACTCGTGTGGTTAGGGAAGTAGACGAGGAGAGGAGTTCGGAACATGGGCCCTGTGTCCCAAGTCGGAGTCTATGGCGGACCACTTACTGGACCAGCTACTTTCAGCAGGTCACTTGTTTAAACCTCGGTTTCCTCATCTGTAAATGAGAATCAGTGGACCCTCAACAACACAACTTTGAACTGTGTGGATCTACTTATAGGTGAAATTTTTTTTTTTTTTTGAGACAGAGCCTCAAGCTGTCACCCTGGATAGAGTGCTGTGGCATCACAGCTCATAGCAACCTCCAATTCCTGGGCTCAAGCGAGCCTCCTGCCTCCGCCTCCCAAGTAGCTGGGACTACAGGCGCCCGCCACAACGCCCGACCATTTTTTGGTTGCAGCCATCATTGTTGTTTGGCGGGCTGGGCTGGATTCGAACCTGCCAGCTCAGGTGTATGTGGCTGGCGCCTTAGCCCATTGAGCCACAGGCGCCGAGCCTATAGGTGAAATTTTTAAAATAAAAGTCACACCAAGCATGCCCGCTTCCGCTGGGTCCTCTGTGCGCCTCCTCACCCCTGCCAGCCTCCTCTCCCTCCTTCCCCTCAGCCTGCTCGCTGGGGGGACGAGGATGAAAACAGACTTTAAGGTGATCCACTCTGCCACCAGAGAATAGTTAATATGTTTTTTCTTCCTTATGATTTTCTTAATAAAATTTTCTTTCTCTAGCTTGCTGTTTATGTTATTGGTAAGGTTCCCAGTCAATAGTCAGCTATTCGTAGGTAAGTTTTGAGGGGGGCAGAAGTTACACAGGTTTTCAACTGTGTAGTGGACCAGTGCCCCTGACCCCTGCATGGTTCAAGGTCAGCTGTACTTGCCTAGTACTGTTGTTTACAGCCTGTATGTGCTCAGTGCTTGATGGCATGCATTCAATAAACAGCACTCAGGAGCCTCTTCCTTTGGGTGTGTAACCCCATCTGATAGATGAAGCTACCAAAGTTTAGGCAGAGTACCTTTCCAAGGTCCTATAGCCAGGGAGGGCTTGCCCGGGAGTAGAGACCCGGACTCTAGCCTCCTCGTGCAGCCTCTGTCCTCCTCACTGGCTCCTCACTGCCCTCCCATAAGTCAGTCACTCACTCTGACCCTCCTGCCGTAGGGGCTGGCCGTGGCAGAGGCAGCCACTGTCTCTTCTCTTACTTTCTGTGGCTGTTTATCGAGCACATCTTATATGTTTAGCTTAACAGTATCTGCTTCGTGTACATTTCTAGTGACTGAATACAGGCTTTTATTTCCTCCCTTTACTTTTTTCCTATAAAGCAGACATTTATTTTTTTCTAGAATCCTTTTGGGCACATCAGAGGGAATAGTATCCTTTGGTGTGTGCCAAAGGAGTGTTGGAATTTTCACAGCAATATAAATTATATTTCTTTTTTTTTTTTTTGTAGAGACAGAGTCTCACTTTATCGCCCTGGGTAGAGTGCCGTGGCATCACACTGCTCACAGCAACCTCCAGCTCTTGGGCTTAAGCGATTCTCTTGCCTCAGCCTCCCGAGTAGCTGGG
>CAUYON010047562.1:0-16477 GCA_963573935.1 Arctocebus calabarensis
AGAGAGAACAGAGGGAGAAGGGGGAAGAGAGAGAGTAAAGGGGGAGAGAGAACAGAGGGAGAGAGGGGGGAAGAGAGGGAGAGGAAGGGGAGAGAGAGAATAGAGGGAGAGAGATGGGAAGAGAGAGAGAGTAAAGGGGGAGAGAGAACAGAGGGAGGGGGGAAGAGGGGAGAGAGGGAGGAGGAGGTGGAGAGAGAGACGGAGAGGGCGAGAGACCACCTTTCCTCCACATTTCTAATTCTATCTGGCTCCTCAAGGGATTGCATAATGTCCTACTTATTGATTCAAATTCTAGTGTCTTTTGGAAACACCCTGACAGATACACCAAAGTAATGTTATACCAGCTATCTGGGCATCCCTTAGCCCAGTCAAGTTAACCCATAAACCATCACAACATGTATTCAAAACAGCACTAACCATGTGTGAGTGTGTGTGTCCTGTATATAACGTATAGAATATACAAGATGCATGTGTATATGATGTATAATAGGGTACAGTATAGTTACGTACTTTGTGTTACATATTATACATATGATCTGCAAACATCATGTGTAACCCACATACATGCACATAGCCACACATGCATACAACCTAACAGTCGTTATAAAAAAGGAACAAAAACAGAGAGAGACAAATTAGGGAAGAGGTAAGCAAAATGGCCAACAGCATTTCCAAAGGTGCTCAGCTTCCCCAGCTGTCAGGAAACATGCCTCCAGCCATGATGTGATTCCAGGTCCTCCCCAAGCTTCTGGAGAATGGTGAGGAAATGGAGCAACAGGGCCTCCACACACTCAATACTGCTGAGGTGCCCATTGGTACAGACAGCCCAGAGAGCCATACGGCATTTTCTAGAAACTCAGCAGTAACTTCCTAGCTGTCCCACAGGTCCACACCTTGCTGCATGATGGGTCCTGCACAGCTGCTCCAGGAGATTCATGTGACTGGGTCAAAGTGTCCAGCAGAAGGCAAAGTGGGCCTTCTTCGTCCAAAAAGGGAACAGCCCTTCCCATGCCCTGGAGCTGTGGGCTCCTTCTCACCCAGTCACCTGTCAAGGGCAGTTCAAATCTCTGTGCACATTTCCACATCTCTCCCTCCAGTAGCATGTCAGCACCAGACACAGGCAGAGGTGGGAGAGGCATGCGTGGGTCAGGGCTCGGCCCTGCTAGGCTGAGGACCCTGCCATAGCTGACAGCTGCACGTGTGGGCAAGGCCATCCCATGCCAGCTGGTCACTCACTCACCAGCTGAGTGCCAGTGCCCGAGGGAGTGCAGCAGTCATTCATAAAGGGAGCTTGTTCAGCGAGCTGCTCAGTGGCCCAGGGAACCCTGAGCTATATGAAAGGGCGGCTGTGTGGACCCACTAAGGGATGGGCTAGTTAGCAAACTCAGACAGATATAATGAGCAACTGGAAATGACACAGGGTGTCTCCATGGGGAGTGTGAGGGCATGGGGTCTTCCCAGGATATGGCCCCAAGCAAGGAGTGTGAAATGCCAAGAGCAGATTCGCAGGCACCATACAGTTCGATGCCATTGATATGAAGCGTGCCATCTGAAGAGCTGATTCTGGTGGGTGTCAGCACTCCCAGGCTGGCCAATCTCCAGCTATCAGCAAGAGGTCACCAAGTCAGGGTCAGGAGAATGTGCTGTTGTCTCTCTGTCCCCAGCCTGGGCCAATGGCCCTTGGCTTCACCCCCTCTCCTCTCTGTCCTCCTACCTGGCGGCTCAGAGCCTCCCTGGGAGTCTGCCCACCACACGTTGACCATGTTGGGGTGTTCTCATCTGCCCATCCCACCCCTCTCTGCATGGCAGGACCCTCAGGGTGGGACTGGGTCATCTCTGTCCCCAGTGCTCAGTGCAGGGGCCAGGCCAGAGATAGTACCCAGCCTGGTGGAGACTCCCCAGGGTGACAAGATGCTGATGATATGGGGGCTCCTTCCAGGAAGGACGAATGTGCTGGGACAGGGAGGAGCGGGCAGGGGCTTCCTTGCATTGGGGAGTGTCAGCTGTGTTCTCCCAGTTGGAGAAGCAGAGGTCAGTTTGGGGCCCAGGGTCGCTCCCCCATGCTGGCTGTGGGACCCTGGGATGGGGGAGGGGGTCTTTCCTTCAGAACCCAGGTCTGGCCACCACACATGTAAGTCTCCCCTCCAGGAGGGCAGGGTGTCCAGGCAGGGCTTAAGTGGAAGTGACACATTAAGGCTCTGCCTCTGTCTCCAGCAGAGGTGTCTGGGCTCTCCGGCCTGGTAGCATATTCCTCTTGGGCCCCAGGCCATGAACTCTTTTCGCACCTCTGCTCAGCTGCTCCCAGGGTGTGCAGAGGAAGGAGCCAGCCAGAGATGCTCAATGGCTGCTTTGGCTCCAACTTACTGTGGTGGTTTAGATGTTGCTATGGTTCCTGGCCCTCTTGCATCTGGCCTGGAGGTCCTGGGGGCTTTTCCCCAGCTGTAGCTCACCAGTCATCACATGGAAGCTTTCTTTCTGGCCATTCCAAACTGTTTCACTCATGGAGTAAAACCTCACCTTGATGGCTTTGAACTCCTGTGAGTTCTTTAAGACTCCACTCAAATATCACCTCCTCCAGGAAGCCTTCCCTGATGCCCTGGTGGAGTTAGTTGCTTCCGTGATGTTCCCACAGCCCCATCTTGTCCCTGGCACCCCATCACTGGTCACCCCAGCACAGTGTGATCTCTTTGAGAACGGAGGCAAAACCAGAGTCTTCACTATGATTCTGAGGCCCACAGGGATGGGGCAGAGATGGAGGTAGTGGTATTGGCTGAGGAGGGCATGAGTAGTGGGCATGGATAAGGGGTTCCCCCCCCCACCTGCTTACCTATACTTCCAGGGGAGCTCACTAGTGTTTGGGGTCGGGGTTTCTAGCTGTGCCCTGACTCTTATCCCCTCTTCTGGGATATTGGGATCACAGCAGATTTTTCTTGATGAAAGAACAACTCACAGGTTAAAGAAAGGTGCCCCACGTAGGTCACCACGTCATGGAGCTGGTTCCGCCTAGCATCTGGAGACTAAAGGAGGGTCATAAAACCTCCAGCAAAAAGGCTGCATATGAGTGCCCTGCAGCTCCGGTAACCACATCCAGGGGCTCAAAGGAAATTTATTCTCTCACAGTTCTGGAGGCCAGAAGTTCAAAATCAGGTCCTCTGGGCCAAGTCAGGTGTTAGCAGGGCCAAGCCCTCCAGGGGCCCTGGGGAGAACTGCTCCTTCCTCTCCAGCTCCCATGGCTAGTGCCTTCCATGGATGCTGCCTTCTGTGGCTTGTGGCTGCATCACTCCAGTGCTCAAAGCCAGCACCTTCAGACCTGCCCCTTCCCATAAAGCAGTGGTTCCCAACCTTCCTAATGCCCTGGCCCTTAATACAGTTCCCGTGGATCGCGACCCACAGGTTGAGAACCGCTGCCATAAAGACACTTGTGATGGCACATAGGGCCCTCCCAAATAGTCCAGGACAGCCTCTCCATCTCAGGATCCTTAACCACACCTGCAAATTCCTTTCTCTGCAGTGTGAAGTGACATGCCCAGGATCCAGGCGTAGGGCGTGGATGTCTTCGATATCTTTGTTCAGCTGACACTCTCTATCTAGGGCAGCTTAGGCCCTCTGTACCTTATGCTTCTGCCCCCACCTCTGTCCTCATCTTGCCCCTGGAGGAGGAGGAGGGGTGTTTAATACTGCTGCCCTCCCCAGGCAGTCCTGGAGTTCAGGGATGAAACAAGGAGGCCTGTAGTTCTGCTCACCTGTGTGCTGAGTTATTCACTCACCCCTTCCTTCCCCTCAAGTTCACTCTCTGGACTGTGCTCCCTCCCAGCCAGTGCTGGGCTCAGTGCCCGCAGAGGCCTGGGTAGCTTCCACGTCCTGCCTTCAAGGAGACAGACAACAGACAAGGGTGCAGAGCCCTGATGGCCAGGGACCCAGGGCCTGGGGCCAGGGTAGGTACCAAGGGAGGGGAGAAGTGACCTTCCTGAGAGGGACTCCCCTACAATGCCAGGGCCATTGTACATGGGAGGAAATGGCCACGATTCTCCAAGCAAAAGGTTACTACTTGTTCATTTGTTCACTATTTTTTTTAAAGTGAGTACCTACTATGTGCCAGAATTATGAGATATATCCCTGGTGTGGTTGGCATTCTAGCAGGGGAGCAAATGACAAAAAATAGACACAATATCTGGGAGGCCAAGTAGGAAGGATCACTTGAGCCCAGGAGTTTGAGACCAGCCAGGACAACATAGTGAGATCTCCATCTCTATAAAACATAAAGACAATAAAAATTATCCAAGCATAGTGCCATGTGCCTGTAATCCCAACTGCTCAGGAAGCTGAGGCTGGACAAGCTCAAGTCCAGGCATTGGAGGCTGCAGGGAGCTGTGAGTGCCCTGTGCTCCAGCTGGGGCGACTGGTGTGTCCACAGGCAGACAGCACTGTGCGGGGGGGATCAGGAACATGGTGCAACTCTAAACATCCTTCCCCTGCCCTGTGTCCTGCAGCACCAGAGGGAAGTGGGCAGGGGGGCAGGGACCCTCCCCACCAGCAGCCTGCTGGGTGGAGGCTGAGGTACTGAGGGAAGAAGCAGGTGCCCTGAGCCTGGAGCCTCCTTCCTCCTGGCAGCTGTTGGTCTCTGGGGTAGCAGCAAATCAGAGCCGCCCTTTGGGAGGCAGGAGCCCAGGCCGATTTCCTCGGTTTCTTTAGAACGGCAGGAGGCTTAGAGCCTCTGAACGGCTGTGTGTGCCCATGGGGGCTCATGTGCTCTGGGTCTGGGGTCTGGATTCTGGGCTGCTTTTCCTTGAGTAGGTGAGAGTGAGCATGTGAGAGAGAGGAGAGGAGAAGGGAGGGAGGGGGCGAGTAGAGCCCACACTCCCCCCCCGGCCAGCGGGGGCCCCTGCCCTCCTGGGAGCACTACCCATGAGCTCGGATCCAGAAGCCAGTACCTGGGAAACGCTTTGCTCTGAGGGACAGACTGACGCACAGGCAGAGCAGTCCTTGGGCCATCAAGGACTCAAGCCATCTCACACCCCCTTATATCCATCTGGCACTTGGATAATCCCACCTGCATGTGGGGACCAAGAACCACGACGGGACACGTTCAAGGCCACACAGTCAGGAGGCCTCCCTGCTTCTTCTTGAGCTCCTGGTCACAGGCAAGTCAACAGCCTTGGCGTTTTCGTTTCTTCATCTTTAAAGTGGGATAACAATGCCGATGGCAGAGATTTGTGTGAGAGTGTGTTTACCTCTCAATAAACGGTGTTGTTATTATTACTGTTGGTGTCTTCTTGCTGAAAAAAGCCTTCCCAGGGGAAACCAGTGGGCACCGGACACTAATCTGTCCCCCCAACACACATCTCAAATGCTGTGCTTTATCCTTGGCAAGGTGGGCTTCTACCCACCTGAGGACCCTATGCAGACGGCCTCTTCCCACGTTTCTCCTGGATGCACCAATGCCTTCCTTTGTCTCCACCTTACTGTCTATACCCTCTGAGTAGGAGGCATCACACTGGATTGCACTGTCTGTTTACACACCTGACCCCTCCTCCTGCTCACTGCCAGGTCCTGGAGCCCTGGTGTGGTCTCCTTCACAGGGCAGGTGCCTAGGAAGCTCAGCAGGTGTTTGGTGAGTAACTAAACAAACACAAATGTGGATGTGAGAACGTCTGAATGGAGAGGGCTCTGTGAGGATTACGTTCCACTCCCCTGAGAACCACCAGAAAGGCAGGTAGAAGGCTTTCCCTGGGTTGGGATTTTAGAAGGAGGTCTTGGCCTCCCTGGGACACGTGGCAGGTGAGTCCCATGAGGCTGGGAAAGGGCTTTGCGTCCAGATGCCCAAAGAGGAGATCTGGAGAATTCTGCACCAACAGAATGTTCTTTCCCTCAGAAATCCCTTAAGCTCCCCTTTCCCGGGCCATGTTGTTTTTGCCATGAGTTATTATCGTTATATATTTTACCCCGAGGATGGGCCAAGCGACTATCTGTTGGATTTCCTGCTACAGGAAAGTTTGCCAGTTTGCTTTTATTAGCTGCGTGTTTGACAAATGACTGTTCTGGAACTGCTGCTCTGAACTATATCACACATGTTTCTGGGTGGGCAGTTGGGGCCACTGCGGTTTGGAGATAAAGTGAGTTAGGAGGCTGCATGGCCACTCTCCCTTCTTGGTTGTTTCTAAATAGGTGATTCTCTGTAATCAAAGACATCCCAGAAGCGAGGAAGGATAGTTGCACGTGTGTTTGGGGGGCTCTCTGCTCTCTGGTAGTACCCCTTTCCCCTTGCCAACATTATTTGGGCATTTTGGCAGGTCTGCACATCTAGGTGTTTCTTTTCTTTGTCTTGTGTTAAAATAACTCTGCAGCATTCTGCTGTGTGAGAATGCCCTGTCTTAGTCCCAGGCGGCTCTAACAGAACACCACATCCTGGGGGGCTTATACACAATAAAGACATTTACTCCCCATGCTTCCAGTAGAGGCTGGAAATCCAAGAACAAGGTGTGGGAGCCTTGTAGCTGGTGAGGGCCACCTCCTGATTCGCACCTTCCCTGGTGTCCTCCCGTTAGGGAAGGACAAGCCTGCTCTCGGAGGCTTCGGTGGCGTGACCTACTCACCTCCTAGAGGCCTGCTACTTAATGCCCTCACTTTGGGATGTGAGGACTTTGACCTACTAATTTGTGGGGTGGACATAAACATTCAGTCCCTTGCAGCCGCTGTTTACTGTGATTAACCCATAACTGGTGAACGTTTACTCCTTCTGACTATTAGTGTTACAAACAACACCACAATGAACGCCTTGGTACATGAATTCTGTCTTTTTATCTGGTTATATCTCCAAGGCCAGATCCTCTGGACTCATAAGTTTTGAGGAGACATCAGCCCAGGGCCTCCTGAAGCAGGTGGGGCCTGGGGAGGACACTCTTGCCCAGCTCTAGGTTGATAGAGCTACTTGTTGGCTATGTGACAGGGTGGAGAGGGGGAGTCGCTGCCTTTCCTGATCCTTGGGTTTGTTGTCTATGAAATGATGATACAAGAATGGAGGCAGAGTGCACAGGACATGGATGAGATGTAAACAGGGCCTCCTGCGGGACCCCCTATACCATGCCTGAGCAGTTTGCAGAACCCCAGCTGATGGAGCCCTACCAGATGCTGGGTCTGGGCAGGCTCCGAGTAGATGAATTCATCTACTAAATGATTCATCATGTAAGGTGGAGTGGAGAGGGACACTCCTGCCAGCAGCCGACAGGCACAGGGCAGCAGAGGGCAGAGAGAGGAAATGGAAACCTCCTTGTGGAACCCTGAAAAGGCATCACAAAGGAAGTAGCACTTCAGTGGGACCTTGAAATAGGTGCAACACCTCAATGTGTTCTGCCCCCTAACTGTGCTCAACCCCTGAGGACTGCCCGTGCATCCCAGGACTAGGGCACTGGGAACATGTGTCCATCAGGAGCCAGCCAGTAAGGAATGAGCAAACAGGCGAAGACACAGGGAGATGGGAATTCCAGGCAGGGCCAGCTTAAGCGTGAGGTTGCTCGGACAATGAGTTGTAGGATGTGACTGAAGTGTGAGCTGCAGGGTGGGGTTGATCAAGCTGCCAGATGAGAGGGTTTTGGTATGAGCAGCTGCTGGCTGGACCCCAGGCATCACCCAAGGGAGGATAGGAGACACGCTGACACAAGCATCTCTGTCTCTCTCTTGCTTTCTGTCCTAGACACCCTTCCCTTGGTCTCTGTGTCATTCTCAGGAGACTCATTGAGCACCATGGACCAGTTGCAGAGTTCGCTTTTAGACCTTTTAAAGTGTTTAGTGCCTTTTAGAGGTAATATTCAGTGACAGGAGAGCCGCAGCAAGGAGACCCTCTTACTGGTGGAAGAACAAATGAATAAAACCTTTCTAGAATGATGTTGGCTGTCTGTGTCAAGAGTCTTGAAAGAGTTTATATTCATTGACTCCCCTCCTTATCTACACTCTCAGGAAGGAACTACAGATGTTTATGTCAAGAATGTTCATCACAGAGTTGTCGATACCAGCACAGCATTCAGTGACATGGGAATGACGGGCTATATCGTGATGCTCCCACCTGCAAGGTGAATGTAGCTACTTAAGTATGCTTTTGAAAACCATTTAATAAAAGGAGAAGCAGTCACCTTGCAATATAAGTCAAAGAAATAGAACATTCAACTAGAATGTGAGCACTATTGACAAAAATAAGCACACACGATATATATGCCCTGCTGCTCACTTGCCCTGGGTTCCCAAATCTCTCTTTATCCTTTCCCAATCTGTTTGACATCTTGGAAAGAGGGCCCTTTCCAGGCTCCTTTCTGACCAGCTTCCTGCTGGGTTTAGGTGACAGGAGAGCCCGGTGTGAGAGGAGCGGGGAGGCCGGGGTATTTCTGCATTCATCTCTCTTCTGTGACCTCAGCTCTGGCCAGAGGACCCCCATCCCTAGAGCTCCAGGGATCCCACCTCCTCCCTCTGCTTCCAGCCTTAGGGGTGATAGGACCTCCCTGCTCTGTGCCCCCATGTCCTTGAGTGGATTTTTGTTCTTCCATCACCTACGTAGCCAATCCCCTAAATTAATCACCTCTGTTTTAAATACTTAGAATGGTTTCTGTTTTGAAAGTAGGTTCCTTTGTTTTAGTTTTTATTTTGAAATATTATAGATTTATAAGACGTTCCAAAGATAGTACAGAGAGGTCCCATGTCCCCTTCACCCTATTTCTCCCAGTGGCCATACACATATCTCTATGATACAATATTGACACGAAGAAAATGATGTAGGGACAACTTGTGCCTCTAGTTCCGTGACATTTTCTCATAGGCCCAGATTCCCGTAACCACCACCACGAAGACTTCCCTGTGCCTCCCCTTTGCTGTCACAAGCACCCTTGTCCCCAACTCTGGCGACTACAAGTCTGTGTTTCATTTCTGTGGGTTCAGCATTTTGAGGTTATACAAATGGAATCATACTGTGTGGGGTATTTGGGGGTTGGCTTTTCCTTTCGGTGTAATCCCTGGCAATCCCCCCACCTCGGGGATCCACAGTTGGCTCCTTGGTACTGATGAGTCATAGCCGCGGCGTGGACGCTGTGCTCTGGGTACCCCATGATCTGATTAACAGTTCATCTGGCGCGTTTGGCCGTTGCCAGATTTTGGCTGTTACAAATAAAGCCTCTAGGAACAATTACATACAGGTATGTGTGGACCTAAGTCTGCATTTCTCTGGGAAGACTGTCCGTGAATCAATAGCTAGGTGACATGTGTACATTTATTTTTTGTAAGAAACCACTAACCCGTTTTCCATAGTAGCTATACCATTTTGCATTTCCTGAGAAGATTCTGACCAATGCACAAATCTAGAAGAAAGCCACAAAAATGATGGTTATTTTTGGTTGGCATAATGAAATATAATTTTTATTCCTTGTGTATATATGCCTGTATCTTCCAAATTTTATGAAATAAACCTATCTTGCAGTCAGAAAGATATTAAGTTCTGTAAAAATTATTTGGTAAAATGAGAAAGTTCTCAGGTATATATGTATGCTTGTATGTATATACGTATTTATTTATTTATTTTGAGACAGAGTCTCACTCTGCTGCCCATGCTGGAGCGCCATGGCATCAGCCTAGCTAACAGCAACCTCAAACTCCCAAGTTCAAGGGATCCTCCTGCCTCAGTCACCCGAGTGGCTGGGACTAAAGGTACCCGGCTAGTTTTTCTATTTTTACTGGAGAGGAAGTCTCCTACTCCTTTGCAACTTGTTTATTATTAGCAGCATTGCAAAAGAGTAGGAGTTATTTTTCCCAACTAGAGAGAGATGCAGGGATAGAAAATGAGAGACAGATGACAGTGATGGTTGACAGAGTTAGAGAATGCGGGAGTGACCCAGGTCCCCTCCTGGTGTCTGAATACCCTCTCCCACCCTCCCTCCCCTGCGTCATCCGCCCTCCTCACCCAGCCCATTGAGGAGGGCTGGGCACTGTCTGGGAGAGCAGCCATGTCAGCGAGCTGGGTGACATCATTGCTCAGGCATTTCCCAAATGTGCAGGGACAGGACTAGGGGCAGGTGGCCGAGACCACAGGCATAGGGATGGGGCAATGCAGGACCTAGGAAGCCACAGACGGGAGGCTGCTTATTGAGCACTGCCTGGGCAGTGCCATGTGGATCACCCCACTGGTCACACCTACCTCCCTTGGTGAAGCCAGTGTCATAGCTCACTCCACAGCTGAAGGAACGGTGGCTTAGGCCATCAGATCTCCTGTTCCGGGCTCATGGCTGGAGAGTGGCAGGGCTGTGACAGGCTCGGGCCCAGGCTCTGCGTGCAGCGGCTGTTGGCTAAGCTAGGCTGGAAGACATACCCTTCATCTGTTCTGTAAATATGCAGTGGTGCTCAATAAATGTCCCTGGACCTCACGGCCCAAGGGCAGAGCTCATGTTCCAGCGTCCAGTCCCCAGAGAGAACCCCTGGGTGGTGACTGAAGGCTCCATGGTTGGTGGGGATGGTCCTGGGGCAAAGCAGGGCAATCTGTGTGATGGGGCAAGTTTTGCGCCCTCTCTGGGCCGTGGCAGAGGTGGCTGCTCCCTATCCTGCAACGCTCTGCTTCACTGAGTTGTGATAGACAGAAAAGCAAGTTTTCTTGCCCAGGTCTCATCAGCAGCCTGGGCCTTCTTGGGGTCACAAGCTATAAGTTCGCTCCCAGCCCTCAGCATCCCAGGCACCACCTGAGCCCAGCAGGAGGCAGCCTGCCTCCCCCTCCCCCTTCTCTCCAGAGAGAATCCAGTCCACAAGTCTGGGAAGAACTCTCAGCCTGGCCCTGGGAATGGGCCTTGGGGACCAGAACTGTCTGCCTGGACAAGACCATGACAGACGTGGAGATGCTAACCTACTCTTAGACAGAGCAATAGACACACACATGTGCACACGCCACACAGGCACATAGAAATGTACTCACGTGCACACACCACACAGCCATACACACACATACTCACCCATGCACACACCACACAGCCACTCACACGTGTATTCACACATGCACACACTACACAGCCACACACACACATACTCACCCGTGCACACACCACACAGCTACACACACACACATACTCACACATGCACACACAGAAATGCACACACCCAGTAACGCAATACACATGTACCACATAGACACACACACAATCCAATACACAAGTGTATTCAATATACACACAATGCACACACAGCTCCACAGGCATATACGTACTTACTCACATGCACACGCCACACATGCAGGCACACACACGTGTACACACTTGTACATGCTTGTAAACACCAAGGCAAAACAATACATACTCACAAAACACATAAGTGCATATAACCACAACACACAATGTGTGCAATACACATACTCACACACATGCTGTACACACACACATGAACACACATACTGCTTTAAGAACGGTATTATCATTATTTTACATGTAAAATGTATTGACTGGGTACAATGGTTCATGCCTATCTTAGCACTTTTGGAAGCTGAAATGGGAGGGCCACTTGAGGCCAGCCTAGGAACATATCCTGACCTCATCTCTGTAAAAAATTAAAAAAAATTAGCCAGGCGTGGTGGTGGGTACCTGTAGTCCCAGCTACTTGGGAGGTTAAGGCAGGAGGATCACTTGGGCCCAAGAGTTTGAGGTTGCAATGAGCTACGATGACACCACTGGACACCAGCCTAGGTGACAGAGTGAGACCTTATCTCCAAAAAATATATAAATAACTATAAGTTATACCCTCAATACCTGTTTGTATAGGGAAAAAAGCAATCCATAAAAGCAGAACCTGCCCAGAATGCCACCACCATGGGTTACATTTTGGAGAATTTTCTCTAGATTTTGTTCAAAGGATGTATAGGCATCTTCCCTTTCGAATTTTGACTAAACTGGCATGGTGTGGCCCTCAAAGCAGGGTTTGTGTCCTGCTGTCTTCACTCAACACACCATGACTTGACACGTGCACCGTGGCACCCTGTCACGTGTGACGGAGAGTGAGTCTTCCGGCCGTGCGCGTCACATGGGACACAACTTCCTCAAACGCCCCCTGAGGCACTTAAGCTGCCCCCCCTTCTCCATGTTATAAACAACGCTGTGGGAGGCTGAGCATTGGTGTCAGTCTCCAGTACCCTTTCCTGGGGCCGCCGAGCCTGATGTCAGCAGTGTTGCTCCCACTTGCTGAGAATTTCTCTTCCCACGCCACTGTGACAGGCACCCAGCTGGGGCAGAGGGGTCTTGGGGGTCTGGAGTGGGGACTTGCTCCCAGAAACAGGCACGGTGTCCATGTGGCCTCTGTCTCGTGGTACCCACACTGACACTCCTAGCATGGGGACGAGGCAGGTGCATGCCGAGTGACCCCAGCCCCAGACTGTAATATGAGGGGACAAAGGAAGAGCTGACGAGGCCGTGCGCGTGATGTCATCCTTCCAGCAGATGGGGGCACATTCCATCACAGCCTGTGGCTAGAGGTGCTCAGGGAGCACAGCTGAGTCCTGTCGGTCTTCGCTGATCCTCCCTCTTCCGTCACATATTTTCAGTAACTTATTACCAGATGCAGAAGTACCAAGAGGCTCCCAGACGAAGCCCCACTGCCCCTGTGGTGCGGCAGCAGCCCCGCTCCTCCCCAGGAGTCAGGAGCTCTCCCTCCAGTGGGTGGGTAGACCCTGTTCACCTGCTTGTCCAGTGGGATGCAGAGCTTGGGTGGCCAGGTGGCAGGCCCATTTTCCCATCCCACCAGCGATTCTGTGTTTCTGTTGGAAGCACGCCTGCCTCGGCGCCCCAGACACTCACTCGCAGAGCTCAGAGCAGGCGTGGAGTTAGGATTTAGACAGTGGGGCCGAGCTTTGGTCCTGGCTGCAGTGGCTACAAAATGCAGGTGCCACGTGAAGTGCTCAGGGAAGCCCAGGGCAGAGTGAGTCCAGAGGTGAGGCCTGACCTGACCCAGCCTGGGTGCCATGATGCCTAAACTAAATATTGTAAAATGAGGAAGAATTTCCCAGCCAAATGCAAGCGGCAAGGCCATCTTGAGAGAGAGCACAGCAAAAGCAAAGGCCTGGGGACTGGAGGAGGCCCATGTCACTGCAGGGGCCTGGCAGGGGATGGGAGGGCGAGACTGGGTGTTGGGGAGCCGCAGGAAATGAAGGAGGTGCCTGAGACCCCACCTGGGCAACATGGAGGTGGCCAGCCTGGCCTAAGACCTCTGTCCCACACCGTGGGAAGGGCCTTGGGGAGGAGGATGCTTGGGAGGTGAAGTCATGGACCAGAAGTGCTTTGTCTGCAAAGATATGATGACGTGCAGTGACCCAGAGCCCCACAGGAGGGGCGGGGAAGTAGGGGCAGTGCGAGGCTGAACTTTCTTCTCTCTCCCCCCACAGGAGGGTTACTGGGAAGGGTCCAGCCCTGCCCCGCGCTGCCCAGCGCTTCCTTCACTTCCTCGCCTCTGTGTGTCACGGCCTGACGGGCTCGTCACTGAACGCATCCACACTGGGGAACGTAAAGTAAAAGGGGCATCTGCACCTCCAGGTGCCACAGAAATGCGGGCTGGGGACGGAGCCTCACACCGCATGAGATCCAAGCCCTCTTCAGGGCCCGCATCTGTGACCTCCACTGCCTCTCCCACGGTTCGAGCCCTCTCCCTCCTAGTGTGGCCCTGTCACCCCAGTCACCCCTATGCCCAGGAGTGGAACACACGCACTGCAGGGTTTGAGAGTGGAGGGCTTGCGGGACACCCTGAAACAGCTCAGAAAAAAGCAGTTATGTGTGTGAGAGAGGGAGAGAGAGAGACAGGGAGAGGCAGGGATACAAAGAGACGGAGAGAGGGAGGGGGGGGGGTGTAATAGACGGTGGCTGTGGGGGACCTGGGGAAAGGGTTTGGCGTTCTTTGACGTTCTGACCACTTGTCTATAACTATAATTATCTCACAATAAAAAGTTCAAAGCGTGTGGAAGGAGTGCACCTCAGAAGAGGAAGTCAGGGGCCGGGAGCCGCACCCTCAGAGACAGGGGAGGGCCTGTGTCCCACCAACCATGCAGCCATAGCTGCAGGGCCTGTCCGCAGCGCCCAGTGGGGTTTGGGCCTGGCACAGCAGGTGGCGAAGGCATAATGGGGCCAGGGGCCCTTTGGCATGGGCGCCTGAGGAGGCGCTCAGGAAAGGGCAGTGAGACCTGCAGGGCTGGCCAAGGGGCACCAAAGGCTCCAGTTTTCAGAATAAAGAATGAGACCAGGTCGCCAGCTGAGTGAGCAGCTCAGGAGAAGATTCTAGAGGCCGCTGTGGAGGGAGAGCAAGAGTGAGGACGCAGATGGGCAGGGCTGTCTGTGAGGCTGGTGGCTGTCAGGGTCATGCTAGGGCAAACCCAGTGTGATGTCCAGTGCTTAGGGTGAGATGGGAGGGAAGGGCTGCGCGGGTTCTCTGGGGCTGAGGTTCCAAGATGATCATGACCGGGACAGGGAGAAGGAAGAAAGAGCAGGAGGGCGGGGTGGAGAGGACAGCTGTCCAGGATGTGCCTGAGCTGAGGGGAGGAGAAGCCTGCGGAGGACCAGTGACCAGACGGAGGGAGGGATAGGCCTGAATCTCCAGGAAGTGACGGGACCAGAACTGTTACCGAGGGACAGAGGAGCAGGACAGCAACTGGACAAAATACCAGAGTGTGTGTGTGTGTGGGGGGGAGGGACAGTAGTGATGGTGGTAGTGGTGGTGGTGGTTCCAAGGCCATTCAAGGGTGAAGGAAATGGTTTTTCACCCAACGGCGCAGGGACCATGGGAGTTCCACATACAAATAAATGAACTTCCAGCTACCTGAGATTTGGGGAAGTTCCCCAGCCTTACGTCACGCACAAATATTAACTCGAATGAATCACAGACCTATACGTAAGGACTAAAGCTAGAAAATGTAGGATTAAATCTTTGTGACTTTGTGCTGGGGAAAGCCTTCTTAGATATTACATCAAACACACAAGCAAAAAAGACACCAGATAAACTGGGATCCATCGAAATTAAACGTTAGTGCTTCAAAGGGTACCACCAAGGAAGTGAAATGACAACCTACAGAATGGGAGAAAATGTTGCAATTTGTGTTCTCCCATCTTAGTCTACATGCGTGTTTGTATTGTTATAAAAACAATTCTAGGAAGAAGTTTATGAAGAAAAGAGGTGTATATGGCTCATGGCTCTGCAGGCTCTGCCTCTGGGGAGGGCTTCAGGGAGCTTCCAATCAAGGCTGATGGTGAAGGAGAGCTGGAGTGCTACACAGCACAGGGGCAACAGAGACAGGAGGAGGTGCTGGTGCCTTTAAACACCCAGTTATGTGCATTTATAATAAAGTGAGAACTCACTCATGCCAGGGAGGGCACCAAGCCATTCATGAGAAATCTGCCCCCATGACCCAAACATCCCCCCCCACCAGTCCCCACCTCCAACACTGGGGATCAAATGTCAACATGAGATTTGGTGGGGACAAACATCCAAACCATATCAACTTGTCAAGGGGCTTTGATCCAGAATATATAAAGAACTGTTCTAGCTCAATAATAATAAGACAACTCAATTTTAAAACAGGCAAAGAATCTAAGTAGTTAGCACATGGAAAGATGCTCGCCATTACTAGCCATGCCAATCAAATGAGACACCACTTCACAGCTACCAGCATGTAGACAACAATAGTCTATTTCAATGGAAAATAACAAGAGCTAGCCAGGCTGTAGACAAATCAGACCCTCATGCATTGTGAAATGGCTCAGCCACTTTGGAAAGCAGCTTGGCAACTCCTCACATGGTTAAACACACAGTGACCACATGACCCAGAAAATCTACTCCTAGGTATGTCCTCAAGAGAAATGAAAACGTAATGTCCACGTGAAAACGCATACATGGGCATTCATAGCAAAATTATTCATACACTTACTAGCCAAAAAGTGAAAACCATCCCAGGTTCATTAGTGGATAAATGGATAAACAAAATGCGATCTGCCCATACAATGGGATATTATTTAGCCATAAAAAGGAAGGAAGCACTGACACCTGCTACCCTGTGGCTGAACCCTGAAGATCTTATGTGAAGTGAAAAGAAGCCACACACAGGATAACCACAATGACTCAGGTTATGATTCCATTTATATGTAAAGCCCAGAACAGGGCAGATCCAGGGAGACAGAAAGCAGATTAGCGGTTGCCGACAGCTAGGGCAGGAAAAGATAGGGAGTAGTCAATAATGAAATAACGAGCGTAGGATTTCTTTTTGGAATGCTGGAAATGTTTTAAAATTAATTGTAGTTGGGTGGCTCCTGTGGCTCAGCGAGCAGGGCGCCGGCCCCATATACCGAAGGTGGCGGGTTCAAGCCCGGCCTCGGCCGAACTGCAAAACAAAAAAATAGCCGGGCGCTGTGGCGGGCGCCTGTACTCCCAGCTACTAGGGAGGCTGAGGCAAGAGAATCGCTTAAGCCCAAGAGCTGGAGGTTGCTGTGAGCAGTGT
>CAUYON010047563.1:0-10006 GCA_963573935.1 Arctocebus calabarensis
ATCCTTCCAAAGGAACATATTAGTGTGCATTCCCATCAGTACTGTAGAAGTGTTCCCTTTTCTCCACATCCATGCCAACATCTCTGGTTTTGGGATTTTGTTATGTGGGCTAATCTTACTGGAGTTAGGTGATATCTCAAAGGAGTTTTGATTTGTATTTCTCTGATGATTAAGGATGGTGAGCATTTTTTCATGTGTCTGTAGGCCATGCGCCTATCTTCCTTAGAGAAGTTTGTCTTCAAGTCCTTTGCCCATCCTGAGATGGGATCACTTGTTCTTTTCTTGCTAATACGGTGGAGTTCTCTGTGGATTCTGGTTATTAAATCCTAGTCAGAGGCATAACCTGCAAATATTTTCTCCCATTCTGAGGGTTGTCTGCTTGCTAAACTATGTTCTTGGCTGTACAGAAGCTTTTTAATTTGATCAGATCCCAGTAGTGTTATCTTTGATACTGCTTCAATTGCCTGATGACTCCTCCTCATAAAATAGTCACCCAAGCTGATTCCTTCAGGAGTTTTCCCTGCACTTTCTTCCAGAATTTTTATAGTTTCATGTCTTAAGTTTAAGTCTTTAATCCAGTGAGAGTCTATCTTAGTTAATGGTGAGGGGTGTGGGTCCAGTTTTAGCCTTTTACAGGTTGCTAGCCAGTTCACCCAGCACCATTTGTTAAATAGAGAGTCTTTTCCCCACTGAATGTTTTTAATTGGCTTGTCAAAGATCAAATAATGATAAATAGCTGCATTCATCTCTTGGATCTTTATTCTGTTCCAAACATCTATCTCTCTGTTTTTGTGCCAGTACCATGCTGTTTTGATCACTATCGATTTATAGTACAGTGTCAAGTCTGGTAGCATGATTCCTTCTGCTTTGTTTTTATTTCTGAGTACTGTCTTGGCTATTCGAGGTTTTTTCTGATTCCATACAAAATGAAGTATTATTTTTTCAAGATCTTTAAAATATGACAATGGAGCTTTAATAGGAATTGCATTAAAACTATATATTGCTTTGGATAGTATGGACATTTTATCAATATTAATTCTTCCCAGTCATGAGCATGGTATGTTTTTCCATTTGTTAACATTTTCAGCTATTTCTTTTCTTAAAGTTTCGTAGTTCTCTTTATAGAGATCTTTCACAGCCTTTGTTAGGTAAACTCCCAAATATTTCATCTTCTTTGGTACTACTGTGAGGGGAATAGCGTCCTTAACTGTTTTTTCAGCTGGGCTATTGTTGGTATAAATAAAGGCTATAGTTTTATGAGTATTGATTTTGTAGCCTGAGACATTGCTGTATTCCTTTATCACCTCTAAAAGTTTTGTAGTAGAATCCTTGGTGTTTTCCAGATATACAATTATATCATCTGCGAAGAGTGAAAATTTAATCTCTTTTGACCCTATGTGGATACCCTTAATCGCCTTTTCTTCCCTAATTACACTGGGTAAAACTTCCATTACAATGTTGAAGAGCAGAGGAGATAATGGGCAACCTTGCCTGGTTCCTGATCTAAGTGGAAATGACTTCAATTTAATTCCATTCAATATGATATTGGCTGTGGGTTTGCTGTAGATGGCCTCTATTAGTTTAAGAAATATCCCTTCTATACCAATTTTTTTAAGTGTTCTAATCATGAAAGGATGCTGGATATTGTCAAAAGCTTTGTCAGCATCAATTGAGACAATCACATGGTCTTTATTTTTTAATTTGTTTATGTGCTACATTACATTTATAGATTTACATATATTGAACCAGCCTTGAGACCGTGGCATAAAGCCCACTTGGTCATGATGTATGATTTGTTTGATGTGTTGCTGGATTCTGTTTGCAAGGATCTTGTTGAATATTTTTGCATCAGTATTCATTAGTGATATTGGTCTATAATTTCTTTTCTTGTGCCTTTCCCTGGTTTAGGAATAAAGGTGATGTTTGCTTCATAGAATGTATTGGGTAGTATTCCCTCTTTTTTCTATATTTTGGAAGAGGTTTAGTAATATAGGTACTAGTTCTTCTTTAAAGATTTGGTAGAATTCTGATGTGAAGCCATCTGGTCCCGGGCTTTTCTTTTTAGGGAGATTTTGTATTGTTGATGCTATTTCAGGACTTGATATAGGCCTGTTCAACATTTCCACTTGGTTCTGGCTAAGTCTTGGTAGGTGGCTTGCTTCCAAGTATTGGTCAATTTCCTTCAGATTTTCATATTTCTGAGAGTAAAGTTTCTTGTAGTATTCATTAAGGATTTTTTGAATTTCTGAGGGGTCTGCTGCCATTTCGTCTTTACCATTTGTGATTGAAGAAATTAGAGATTTTACTCTTTTTTTCCTGGTAAAGTTAGCCAAAGGTTTATCTATTTTATTGACCTTTTCAAAAAACCAACTTTTTGATTTATTGATCTTTTCTATAATTCATTTGTTTTCAATTTCATTTTATTCTGCTCTAATTTTGGTTATTTCTTTTCTTCTGCTGGGTTTGGGATTGGAATGTTCTTCCCTATCCAGTTGTTTAAGATGTCCCATTAAGTTGTTAACTTCCTCTTTCTGTTTTCTTGAGGAATGCTTGTAGTGCTATAAATTTCCCTCTAAGGACTGCCTTTGCAGTACCCCATAGGTTCTGATAATTCATGTCTTCATTGTCATTTTGTTCCAAAAATTTGGAAAGCTCCTGCTTAATCTCCTCAATGACCCATGTATCCTTCAGCATGAGGTTAAATTTCCATGTTTTTGTTTGAGTATGCAGATTCTTTTTATTGAGTTCATCTTTCATTCCATGATGGTCTGAGAAGATGCAAGAGATAATTTCTAGTTTTTTAAATATGCTGAGGTTAGACTTGTGACCTAAGATGTGATCATTTTTGGAGTATGATCTGTGGGCTGATGAGAAGAATGTGTATTCAGTTTTGTTGGGATGAAATATTCTGTAGATGTCTGTTAAATCCAAATATTGGATGGTTAAGTTTAAATCCATAATTTCTTTGCTTAGTTTCTTTTTGGAGGATCTGTCCAACACTGTTAAAGGAGTGTTAAAGTCTCCAGCTACTACAGTGCTGGATGAGATCAAGTTGCCCATGTCTGTTAGAGTTTCCCTTATAAATTGAGGCACATTCTGATTGGGTGTATAAATATTAATAATTGAAACCTCATCATTTTGAGTATTACCTTCAACAAATATAAAATTTCCATCCTTATCTTTACTCACTTGGGTTGGTTTAAAGCCTATTGAATCTGCGAATAAGATTGTTAACACCTGCTTTTTTCTGTTTTCCATTTGCCTGGAATATAGATGACCATCCCTTCACCTTGAGTCTATATTTATTTTTTAAGGTAAGATAAGATTCTTGTATGCAGCAGATATCTGATTTAAGTTTTTATATCCAGTCAGCCAACCTGTGCCTCTATAGAGGATAATTTAAACCATTCACGTTAATTGAAAATAATGATAAGCCATGCGAATGTGAAGTGGGTATTTTGGATCCTTTCGCCATTGTAGTTTGGTATGTGGTCGAAAGTTTCTGCTTGAGTTTACTTTTGTGGTGGAGGTTTACGCTGGTCATTATGGAGGATAGGTCTGAGTACATCCCAGAGAGGTGGTTTAGTTATGGCAAATATCTTCAACATATGGATGTCATTAAAGTATTTAATTTCTCCATCATAAATGAAATTCAGTTTGGCAGGATATAAGATCCTGGGTTGGAAGTTATTTTGTTTTAGGAGGTTAAAAGTCGAGACCCACTCCCTTCTAGTTTGAAAGGTTTGAGCAGAGAGACCTGCAATTATTCTAATATTCTTCCCCTTGTAACTAATGGATTTCTTGCGTCTGGCTGCTTTCAGAATCTTCTCCTTCATGTTAACTTTAGTGAAGTTAACTATGATGTGCCTGGGGGATGTCTTATTCTGGTTGAGTCGTAGTGGGGTTCTGAAACTGCCTGCTATCTGAATTTCAGAGTCTCTAGATATGTCTGGAAAATTCTCTTTCATAATCTCAAGAAGGCACTCTGTGTCTTGTGAAGCCAGTTCATCATTTTTCAGGTATCCCTATAAGACAAATATTGGTTTTCTTCGAGTTATCCCAGAGCTCTCTGAGAGAACAATCTGGTTTTGCCTTCCATTTCTCTACTTCTTTGAGCATCTGGGAGCGTTCGAAGTCTCTGTCTTCAGTGTCGGAAATCCTTTCCTCTGCTTGCTCTATTCTGTTACTGAGGGCTTCCAATGTATTTTTCAGATCTTTGAGGGCTGCAACTTCTTGTCTCAATGTGTTGAAATCTTTGATCATTTTGTCTTTGAATTGGTTGAATTCTTGTGATATTTTCTGAATTAATCCGACAATTTCTACCTCCATCTTAGTTTTCATTTTGTTGATCTTGTTTGCAATCCAGATTCTAAATTCGATTTCAGACATCTCAGCTATCTGTTTGTGGATGGGATTCTCTGGAATGGATGGTTTGTCATTCTTTGGGGAAGTTGCGCTGTTCTGTTTATTCATGTTGCCAGAGTTTTTCCGCTGATTCTGCCCCATGATTGTTTTTCAGTGTTTAGCTAGATGAGCAGGTCAAGTGAAATTGGACTGGAAACTTCTACGATTGTGGTTGACCAGCCCTCCACCTAGGAACTGGGACTGGTGGCTGCAGCTTTTCCTCTACAATTTTGCAAAGTACCTGTACATTACTACAGTATGTGACTGTAGAGGCCTACTTAGTGTATTGGGGGTAGGTGGTTCTGTCTTGTATCCAGCTAATTTCTGTCAAATCCTAGTGAATCAGTAAGCCTGTGCTACAGTCTCAGGTTCAGTGAAATAAAAGCAACTAGGACATCCCTTCCCCCACCAGTAGTATCTGGAAGAGGATAATCAAACCTTCCCACTACAGCAAAACCTGGGACCCACCCTTGGAGGGTCCTTGGATAATTTGTACAGTTCAACGTTCGAGACCAATTGTCCCTGACAGCTCCCCACTCTCTACCTGGAAAGTTCAAGAGGGCTCCAGCAACTAGATGATAGGGGATATTGGCAGCTCGAGTGTGATTTGAGTGCCTTTGGAGCTCCGAGGAGTCAAAAATTCCCGCCCAGTAGGAGGTTTAGAGCCAGGGGGTTGGTGCCTCTTACCTCACCTTGGTCATTCTTTACCACCCGATTTTGGTCACTGGTAGTCTCTGGTAGTCTCTGGTAGTCTCTCTGGCAGACTCTGTTAACCCAGTCTCTGTGTCCCTGTTCTGTCCAAAAAAAATAAATGTGCCAGGACTATGCGCCTGCCAGAGTCAAAATGAGGTCATTGTCTCCTCCTCGTGGTTACCACAGCCTACCACCATCCAGCAGGGGAGGCTGGGATCTGCCTGCCTATGGTGCTCAATGGCAGCTGAAGAAAGTTCCACCTGAGCTCAGTCCAAACCCAGACGGCAAAATAATTTCTCCCTCGGCCACTGCACCTTTGTTGCCACTGTTCTGCAATACTGGAATCCCTATAGGGTGAGGTATGGCTCCCTCTAGAAGGCCACAGAGATGGGGAGATGGCTCTCAGAGTTAGACCCCAGCAGGATCACTCTACTAATGCTGAAGTTGGGTGGAAGGTGCCTCCTCTTAGGTTCGTGCACTTCAGCAGCTTCCGAGCCTCCACCTGCAGTGTGGGAACCCTAGCCTCTGTCTGCTGCTGAGAAATTTTTTTTCTTTGGGCCAGGACAGTTCCCTCTATGTTTTCCTGTACAGTTCCTGGATTCACAGGAACAGCACAGCTGTCTATGCAATGCCCAGTCCTATCTAAGAAAGGCAGACAATCTGGATTCTGGATGAGTTGGACTTCTAGACTTCCAGACCGGGGGAGGGGGTAGACTGAAGAATCAAGGTGGCAAGAAAAACATTTGGAACACCAACCACATTGAGACCAAATGAACTAATAAACAAACAAAAAGGGTACCAGACACACAAGGCCACAGATGTACCCACAGTCATAAACTCACAGACATACAGACAAAACAAAACAAACAAAAAACCAAAAAACAAAACAATAAAAATAATACTTGCAAAATACTTGGAAAAAAAAAGCCCCTAAAAAATCTGATGTAAGCACTCTGAGAAGCCATAAGAAGAGAAGAGGAAGGGGAGAGAAAAAAAGAAAGTAGTGTTCATAAAAGAGTTACAAAAAAGAAGAAAGGAAAAAGAAAAATACAACTGAAAATAGAAGAAATAAAAATACCATAACAAAAAAAGTAAAAGAACAAATTAATTATCAATGGCTCCTCCAAGAAAAGGATGAAAAAAAAAGAAAACCCAACCTCAAAAATATTGTTCTTGTATCTATATAGAAATACACATCTTTATGTATGAGGTAGATGTCAACTTTAGTGTTAATAAATTTATAATGCAATATACTTTCTGGATACCAGATGGCGCTGTGAGTGGTTCCCAGGCTTATACCTGATTTCCGCTCCCCCCCCTTACTTTGTTACTATGGTAACCACTCTACCCAGACGGTCGCCATTTTTGGAGTTTCTCCAACACCTTTTAGTTTGTTTGCTAAAAGATGCCCCACTTCGGGTGTTCTGCTCCAGACGGCACTCCCATCCAACCTCCAAACTTTGTGCAAGAGTCCACGCTTCACAAATCTCTCCACTCTGCTCCCACGTTCTCCCGCAAACTGGCAACTGCAATCAGCTGTGGGAGAGGGGCTGGCCGCAGTTCCGGCAGCTCTGGCTGCCACCATCTCTGTTTCCACTGCTGCAGTGCACGGGGACGGCTTCACCAATTTCCACAGCTCAGAGTGTCTCCTCCAAGCCCCAGTTCCCTGCACAACCTGAACAGTCAGGCCTCACCAGCATTCCCCACCAGGGATGGCACTGTCCACTCAATTACTCCCAATGATCTGGGGAAAAGGTGTCCGCCATTTAGGACAATTCAAAATGTCTGTTTCCCAGCAGGATCCCCTCCCTTCAATTCTCCCTTGGGCTGCCTAGTCCTCTAAGGTTACAAGCAGCACCCCTTTCTGGTCACCAAACTCAGGAATCCACACTTCACCAAAATTTTCGTCAATTAGGTTTTGCTAGTTGTGAACTGCTGTCCTCCCTGTAGGAGGGGCCAGCTGCCGGCTGTTTACACTGGCAGGGGAAGTCTATATCAGAGGAGGTTTTGAACTACACCTCAAATACAGCAATCCACCAATTCGCTGCGCATCTCCAGCTGTCCATCCACACCATTAATCCACATGGGGAAAGATCCCTCCCTCTCACCTGATGTCCTATAAGAGATGGGCTATGAGTCTGTCCCAACTGCCATCTTACTCCGCATCCCCAGCTAAGACTCTTAAAACTACCCTTTATGTCTCTTATTTCTTGTTTCAATTTTCTTTGTCCTCTAACCCCACTAATCCACTAGAAGGGAACCCATAGCATTGTCAGGGCTGGTTCCAAATAAAACCTCATATATGGTATGAGGAAGGTGGACTCCTAACTTTTACTGACCATATGCAGCACAAACAATATCTCTCACTTTTTAGCTTGCCTTTTTCACTCTACTCAATAGCATCTCTTACTGTACAAAAGTTTTAAACTTAAAAAATGGTAAAAATTTATCAATCTCTTTTTTCATATATTGTGCTTTTTGTGACCTGCAGACTTGTAATCCACACTGAAATCATGCAGTATTACAGAAAGTCTACAAAAAGTTGTAAAGTTAATCCAACTGGAATTTAACTTAGTTTATACTTGTAGCATGAGGCACAAACCTTTTATTGTTTTCTGTAAAAACAGGATTTCCTAATATCATTTAATAAGTAACCAACCCTTATTATGCATCATCTTTTATATTATGTTTCCACATATTAGTGTCTGTTTCTGTTCTCTATTTCGTTTCATTATACTATTTGTCTGCATGGGGGTCAATTCCATACTGCCTTAATTACTATAACTTTACAATAAGCTCTGGATAATGGTAGGGCAAATCTCTAAAGCAGAGATTGCTAAATGCCTCCCAATATCCACTCTCTCCCTCTTCCTTTTAGTTACAGAATCAACCCCTTAGATTTAACATGATGGTGACCTGGAAGAACTATGCTGTTTGCCTGGAAGGTAGGCATGACCATGTAACTAAATTATGGACAACTGTTTGTGAGCAGAAATAGTATGTCTGTAACTTCTGGATTACATCCTTATTAAAAGAACTGCTTACAAGTTTTCTCTTTTCCTCTTCTGGGGACTAGAATGTAAATATGGTAACTTCAAACATACCAAAGAAGAAAACATCCAAGGAATGTCAGAACAAAATAATAGGAACTCACCAAGGAAAACTGTACCACGTATAACTCCATCCTGCCTATCAACTTAGACTTTTACATAAAAGAGAAGTGAACTATTCATGTTTAGTTAGTCTCTAACAAAGCAATCAAATTAATTTCTTAATCAATACATGACCCTACCATGTTCTTTTACCTAAAAACTATCTTGTCTCTTCTTAACTGTTTGCTCTGCCATATACATTTAACAAATGACCATTCCCTGATAATTCCTACTGGGTTTAGATTAGAATTATACTGAATTTATAGATTTATTTTGGGAATACTGCCAATTTAAACATATTACACATTTCTACCCATAACTATTATTTCTCTCATCTTTATGTCTATATATAAAACTTTTAAAATTTTCTCCATAAAAGCCATATATATACCTTTTGCTTAATTTGCTCTTAGATAAGTTAGGGATTTGACAATACTCTAAAAAAATTCTTTTATTGCATTTTCTAAGTGTTGCCCACTACACAAAAATTCAGTTAATTTTTATACACTGATCTTGTATTGATCAAATGTACTGAACTCTCTTATTCTGTTTGTAAAATCTCTTAGATCTTCTATGTAAATAATCAATACCACCTATAAATAATATTAGCACTATTCCTTCCATTTTAACCACTTTCTGTGCTGGCTTACTATACTAGCTGATCTCTAGTAAAAGACTGAATAGAAGCATTTATGATTCTTAAGTTTCATCAGTAAGTATTTAGTTTATCATTTATCTCTGACAGATATCCTTTATTCTGTTAAGGAAATTTAACATTCTTAATTTGTTAAAAACTTTTTTTATAAATGAATAAATTTTAACAAATGCTTTTCCTGCTTCTATCAAGGTATTCATATGATTAATATGGTAAACTGTATCAATGGATTCATATTTAACATTAGTGGAATAAACTAACTTGTCATGTTTGTCTTATGTTTTTTCTTAAAACACTGACAGATTTGGTTTGCTAATTCTTATATTTCTAAGTAAGATTAACATGTATTTTCCTCTCTCATACTATACTAGTTTAACACTGTAATCTGATCAAATAATTTGCAGAAACAGTCCATTTCTTTTAGTTTATGGAGCAATTTTATTTTGGCTTTTTTTTTTTTTTTTAAGACAGTCTCCCTCTGTTACCCAGGGTAGAGTGCCACAGCATCATTGTAGCTTACAACAATCTCAAACTTTTGGGCTCAAGAAATCCTCCTGCCGCGGCCTCCCCAATAGCTGGGACTACAGGCCCCCACCACAATGCCCAGTTATATGGAATAATTTTTAAAAGGCTAGATCCTTTCTTCTTTGAAGTCTGGATAGTATGCCTAAAAAAAAAATCAATTAATCAGAAAAAATTGATGATTAATTCTGGTTTTCTACTTTCTAACTTAAGTTTAAGTTAAATTATGTTTCTTTTATATGGTCCATTTCATCTTCCATTTCAAATTTACTGTCAAAAAGTCATTACTGGCTCGGCGCCTGTGGCTCAGCAGGCTAACGCGCCAGCCACGTACACCTGAGCTGGCAGGTTCGAATCCAGCTTGGGCCTGCCAAAAACAACAATGACGGCTGCAACCAAAAAAGGGCCGGGCGTTGTGGCGGGCGCCTGTAGTCCCAGCTACTTGGGAGGCAGAGGCAGGAGACTCACTTGAGCCCAGGAATTGGAGGTTGCTGTGAGCTGTAATGCCACGACACTCTACCCAGGGTGACAGCTTGAGGCTTTGTCTCAGAAAAAAAAAAAAAAAAAGTCATTACTACTT
>CAUYON010047565.1:0-20902 GCA_963573935.1 Arctocebus calabarensis
ACGAGAAAATATCATGAATGGTATGTCAATCAGGTTGATAAAATATCTCAGATTGCATGTGAAGCCCCCACACTGTACCCCATGGTTGAACTAATGTACACAACTATGATTCAATAAAAATAAATAAATAAATAAATAAAACCTGGAGGCGTGAAAAGGCTTTTTAAAAAGAAAGTGCATGTTCTCAGCCGCAGCTAGCCATGTTCTCATAATGCCATTGTTTCTGAAACCGTGTCAAATTAATGCTCAGTCTTTGCACAGTTTTCTTGATTCATAAGGAAATATTCTAATTTCAAACAAAACAGGACGTTAAATGAAAAGACTTTGAAATCATTGAAGCTTTCTATGTTAGGGTATTATGAATTCCATGACTGTGGCACTACATAAGCCAAGTAGTATATCTTACACATTTCACAATGCTTTTTGATTTGCACTGAAAAGTTTAGAAAACTTCATTTATAGTTTTTTATTGTAAAACAGAGCTAGTAAACAAACAAGCACATAGTGAAGACTTTAATTCAAGAGGTTTTCCCTCTTCCAGTGAATCACAAGTCTCCTTTTTAATGTCTTCTTTACAGTATTGGGGGCTTATCCATTTTTTCCCTCATTTTAGTTTTTTTCCACATATATCACACTTGTAAATGATACATGTACGTGTGAAGTAACCTCTTTCTAGTCCTCTAAATTGGAAGAAACTTGTCACTATATTTCAGTGCCTTAAGTTATTTTGTTGAGAATTGTGCTGAAACATGACATTTCCCAGGAAAGGACTTAGGTTTAAATCAAACCTATAACTTTCAAGTAAGAATTCCAAGCAGATGTTAAAAGAAAATAACAGTACTTTTCCTCCCTAGAAGCATTCTCAACAGATGCAAACTTTCAGCTGTCAAATGAACAAGATGCAGGGGTCCAAACTATGGCCTGCGGGGCCACATGAGTTGGTGTGAATTGTATTTGTTCCTGTTTTGTTTTTTTACTTCAAAATAAGATATGGCAGTGTGCATAGGAATTTGTTCATAGTTTTTTTTTTTTTTCCTTAAACTATAGTCCAGACCTCCAACAGTTTGAGGGACAGTGAATTGGCCGCCTGTTTAAAAAGTTTGAGGACAGTTGAATTCTAATGTACAGCATGGGTGGTGGAAGATGTATTAATTAATTTGATTAGGATAATTATTATACAAGATGTACAACTATCATATTATGTTGTAAACTTTAAATATATGCATATTTTTTCAATTAAATCTTTTGCAATAATAAAAACAATTGAGTCAAATCTGTCTCCTTTTTCTCCCACTCCTCCTCCTCCCCCCTCTCCCCTACCTCCCTCTCTTCCTTCTTCTTAACCATCTTTGGACACTTACATGAAGTATGTTGGATTCTATCACCTTTGTTTAGAGCATAGGTTTCAGAACACATAGTTCTAAAACAATTGATCAGTTTCACTGCAAAACATCAGTCCATTTAACATATATGTGGAAAATTAGGAAAATGAGCCAAATTTCTCATATGACTATGCTAATCAAATAAATTGACAACACATTTTACATTTACAGTGATATTCAATAAGTTTTTACACATTAACCTGCTTTCAGATATCTAAAATTCTAGGAAAACAGAATTAAGGTGAAAATCGGTCAAAATTAAATGGAACGATTTTCTCAGTTATAAATGAAAAAATGGAAATGAAAATAGCAGGTTGCTCCAATCCTTTTTTAACTTTTGGCAAAACCAAAACTGGGAGTTCATATGTCTAGTCCATGTTAGCGGGATGGAAGATGTGAAATCTGGGATGGAGCCTGTCCGTGCCCTGGGTTGAGGACTTAAAAGCTTTGAGACATGAGGATATATCGTTCATCTGTCTGGGAATCTGTTTATCAAATATAATACAACTAGGTTTTATGAGAACATATAATAGAAGTGTTTTCTCGCTTGAATTTTCTATGTTCTACCTAAAAATTCTAAAATTTGATGTTTTTTCACTAAACAATACTTATAAAATATGCCCCCAACATTATTACCTAACAAATCAGATTATGGTAACTATAGAAAATCTGCTCATAAGAGCTTCATTGTAGTATCCAAAGAAAAACTATCACCTTCAGTGTTCTTCAAGTATTTAATAAATCTGTCATTGAATGTATGTGAGCGAGTGTGTGTGTGTGTGTGTGTGTTATATTGGTCTCTTCTCAATACACTGTAATTCCATCCACACCTAAGTAGGATCATATTACTCTTCTCAGATCAACATCCTCTAATACTCTCATTTATTAAAAAGAGGAAATTCTTCTAGTGACCTTTAAGACACTAATCATGACTTCCAGGACTCTCTGACCTAACCTGGATTTCTTTCCTACTTTCTCACTCCACACCAGCTTCACTGACCTCTTCACTTTCTTTTGAACACCACCCATTCACTCCTGTTCCTGGGCATTTGCCATTTCTTCTCTCTGAAATTCCTTTGTTCATATAGCTGCATAGTTTTCTCCTTCATCACGCTGACATTTTTAAAAATATGTCCTTAGTGCAGTTTTCCTTAGATATCCTATTTAGGGCCAGGCGTGGTGATTCACGCCTGTAATCCTAGCACTCTGGGAGACCAAGGCAGGTGGATTTCCTGAGCTCATGACCTTGAGACCAGCCTGAGCCAGAGCAAGACATTGTCTCTAAAAATAGCCAGGTGTTGTGGTGGGCACCTGTAGTACCAGCTACTTGGGAGGATGAAGCAAGAGAATCACCTAAACCCAAGAGCCTGAGGTTGCTGAGAGTTGTGCCACCACAGCACTCTACAGAGGATGAAAAGTGAGGTTTGTCTGAAAAAAAAACAAAAACAAAAATCAAGAAAAGAAAAAAAAAATTGCTGGTGACCCTAGCCCTCCCTGTTTCCCTACACAGCTGTATTTTTCTTAGTGTGCTTGTTTTTCATTTTGGCTTTTAAATGCCTCTCTGAACTGGAATGTTAGCTCCACTGATTGTCGGAATTTTTATTCTTATTCATGATTGTAGTCACTGCAACAGTAACTGGCTCATAATATTCAATTAATAAATTTGGTTGGAGAATGAATTCATCTGTTTATTGAGAAAATTTATAAAATCACTGGCACAGAAATAAGTGTAGTCTGCTCAATTTTCTTCTATTCCATTAACCATAAGTTCTGTCAGCTATAGTAGTCATATTTCTCACCAAATTAGAGACATCTTTATTTGAAAATTAGGACCCCTTTCTTCTCCTTTTTGCTACAACCCTAGGTTCTACACTTCAACTACCAGAGATCCACTACATGGGTTTTTTCTTTCCAACTACTATGACCTTTAGAATAAAATTTCCATTTAGGGGAAAATTTTAGAATAAAGCAAGTGTGGAGAGTAAAAAAAAAGAAAGAGTCAATTCTTAAAGATATTCCTCACCTATAATTTGATGAATATTTCTAGTTACCAGGTTATTATAGTTTATATCTCCCTTTCTCTTGAAAAATAATGTCATTCCCATCAAACATTGTCATAATCTTTTGCTTTATCACCAGTATCTGAGGTTTCTTTTTCCTCATAACATCTTAAGAATATGAGAACATAGAGAAGAAACTTTTGTCCTTTGACATGCTATTAGTAATAGAAATCAAGGTTAAAGAACTGCAACAACAAAACACTTTGGACACCTCCTAAGAGGTGCCGCCTCCATGCTCAGCCCTTTAATTATATCAGAGAGAAACTCTGAGGCTTTGTATGCCCCTTGGACGGATAAGAGAAGGGCCCAGGAATGTGCATAAGTGAGAGCTGTGGGACAGCAAAGGTTTAACACCTGATTATCTATAAAACATGGTAGACAAAATTGGTTTTCTAAACAGTTTATGTGGCTTGCTATTTGTCTTTCATATAAATTGATGAGAAAATAAAATTTGAAGTGTATATGTTTATTTGAGAAAGAAAGCAAACATATCACTTTAAAAAGTTGACAGCCTTTAGGGGAGTTTTGTTATGTAATTTAACTTTGTTAATTCATTCTTCCCAGCCCTAGTTTTATTCCATACTGCTAAGAATAGTCATGTTCAATTGTCTCTTGTGTAGTGAACATCAGAGGGAAAATGAAGCTATTTTTTTAAAGCTGCATGTATTACTGCTTATACTTGGCAATTTTTATCTAGATGATCCTATGCTACGGTAAATTCTGGCAGCCTTAAATTTCTTCTCAGAATAAATGTCATGTAGCTGCTAAAAAATATTAATTGAAAGTATCTGCCTTTCACAAATACAGTTAAAAGCTACCATTAATAGCTGAAAATGGATTGAAGTAGACAACATCTGCTTTTAGAACCAAGGCTCTGACAAATAATGGGTTATTCTGGCAAGTGGGAATACACACATTTCAGATATGCTATGGCATGTCACACAAATGAGAAAATTAGCTCTCAAAGTGGTATGTCAACATTAATTTTCATAGTTTTGTAATATCTCTAATCATAACCAATGGGGTTAGATAAAAACACCTGCTGTCCTTTCTGTTATGTGTTTGCAAAATTAAATTCAAAGTAGCATGACTGCTCTATAACTGGATATCCACCCTGGGGTAAAATGTCCTCAGAGTTCTTGCAATGTCAGCCGTTGATGTAAACATAACAGTCTAAAGGGACTAAACACTATTTCAAATGAACACATTGGCATGACCATTCTTAATAGATTTTCTGATTCAAAAATCAAGTGGAATAAATATGAGTTTTTGTTTATGGAGTAGTTACCTGAAGACAGATTGAAAAACAAATTGAAGCTACAAAAGTGTAAAAATTGTGATATTTGCATATGAAGCACTTTAGATTCTATCATGTTTTCTTTTGCTTGATGAATCTGAGCGCCTTATGTTTCTTGAAATTTCAGTACTCAAAGACAAATTCCCATTTTCTATATGACTATCAAATACAGTGCTTGGAAATAGAAATATCAAAATCCTGGCAGTTATGCTCAGTTTAAAAAGATTATCACTTGTTTAAACCAAGTTATAGGTGGTTAAACGAAAAAAAAAATGTCACTACTTTTGGTGTTTAAACTCTTAGGATATGCAAAATCTAGTTGAACTTCTCACTGTAATGCCTTTGCAGAATATGAAAGTAAAAAGCATAAATCTTTTTGCAATCCAGTTGTTGCCTGTTAGAACTATAAGTCTTGTTATTATTCACTACAAATTCATCTAGGAAGAACCAATTTGTAAGGTTTTATGGTTGTAGCATCATTCTATCACCATTTAGGTTAAACGATTTTCTGAAAAAATCTTGTGTCAGTATAATCGAAAATGTGCACATAACAATGCTTGAAATTCAATATATTTATTAAGTTCCTACCTTGTAAATAATGGCTGAAAACCTGAAGACACATTGTCTGATCTTCAGGAAGCTACGTTCAATCTTTGCTAATTTTAACAACTTTAGGGTGCAATTTTTAAGCACACACATGCAGTAGAGACTCTACTAGAAGTCTCAGCAATATTAGTCAGACTCAACAACTACCAACATTTTGTTTACATGTTTTGTCTACTTCCCTTTCATTTTTTTGTGATGCATTTTGGAATATTTTAAAGCAAATCTCATACCTCAAGTTATGTTACCTTTAAATGCTTTGTATAGGATTCTGTATGGATCCCCAAAATTAAAATGGATACTGACTTATATAATCACAGATGCCATTAATACAGAATGAAATTGATCATAATTTATTGACAGGGCATAATCAATTTTGATAATTGAAAAGAATTCTTTAAATTCTTAAAAATCAGATCCAAAGAGATTCTGCTCATTTAAGTAGTTATTCCTTATGTCTTTTTCAGTCCTTTGTTTTCTTTTATTAACTTTTCAAGGAAATGAAATAACTTTTGTCAAACAGGCCGCACTATGGATTTGACTGATGGATTCTTTATGGTGCCATTTAACCTGTTTTGATACCCCTAATTATTAACTGATAAAGTAGTAGCTGTCATCAAAGATTTAATCAGATTCAATTTCATCCTGCTCTGGGGCAGAAGGTTAAAGAAAGTTTTTGAGCAATGCTGAATGTCTACTACACTTTTATGTTTAAGTTAATAGTCTGTCCTCCAATTGTGCACATACATAATGTAAACAATTCTAAGTTCAAATACAGATATGTAATTTTCCAAACAATATTCATTAATAAATAGCCTGCAATTTAAATGGAGGTTAGAAAGTATAGTACTATTAGTGCCTATTTTACTAGAAAGCCATGGTTATACTCCTAGTATAACTATGAGCAAATTATAAATCTTCCTTTAATTTTACTCAAAATACTTTGTGCATAAACAAGGATATTGATGTATTTACTTGTATTTGCATTTCAATTTTTCAAGGGACAAATATTTTTGAGAGGACATAATTAGGTAGTGCCTGCTTTATTTCAAGTGCTTTTATAAACATGTTACCTTTACCAACTCACATATGACTCACCATGAACCTATGAGACAGTTACGCATATCTTCTTCGTTTTACAGAGGAGGAAAGGGAATTACAGCAAGGAGTACAGTAACCTGAAATAGGAACACTGACATGACTGAGCTGGATTTGAACAGGCAATATTACACTCTATGCACTGCTTAAGACTTCCTTCGCATAAAACCAGCATCTTCTTATAGGCAAAACAAAAGGTCAAGATATTTTCTTCAGGCAGCTAAAATGTCGATCAATTGTAAAAGATATATAAAGAAAGTGTCAAGTATGGGTTCCGTGAGTGAAAGAGGGGAGATTATTTTCAATAGAGAAATAAAATAAAACTAAATTGTAAATTCATTTATTTATTCATTCATTCAAGAAATGTTTATTGAACTGTGATTTTTTTTTCCTGTCAAGCGTATTCACCCATTCAGTTATTTTCAACAGGACCTATCATGTCCTACCTGGTTTTCTATCTTTCTACATGAATAATAACACAAAACATAAACTTTGTATGCCTTTATTATAAGAAGAGAAAGCAAAGAGTAATTGCTGTTAATTCCTTTCCTAATTTTCTGGTATGCACTTAAACAAACAAAAATTTAATTAGACTTATTTCTGCTCTATTTTCAGAACTAATATGAAACATTCACTTCTTTTACATCGAATAACTTCTTGATTGTTTCTTAATGTTAAGACATCACATTAGATTAACCATTTTTTCCCTTTCCTCTATCTTTTTGTAATCATTTATTATCAATAAGATTCTCTAAGAATGAGGGCACGTGTCTCCATATGAGGCAACTTTTTAGTGCTTTAAGTCATGTTACTGAAAAGAATCTTGGGGAGGTAGTGATGACAAGATTGAATTGTAGTTATTTTTTCACGATCAAGGTCTTTTCGTGCTATAAAATCTTCTATCTGGAAGCTCCAGATTCTGCCATTAGCATCATCCAAGATGGAGAACCGTTTTGCTGACTATGCAGCCCTGGGCAGGTGGGGGTGGGGGTTCCCTGCGTGCACTCCTCAGAATCGGTGGTGTGCTCAGGGCCAGAATCAGTGGTGTGCTCAGGACACTAGCATACTCAATGTCTGCTGATCCTCAGAGAGTAGCTGTTTGCTTGCTTCATGTTTTTGCAATAAAGTAAGTAGCTCATTTGTGAGTTCATCTGACCTAGCAAGTAGCTATTATACTGTTGCATTATCTGATTTTTTTTCCTTCAAATTGCAAGGTCAGAGGTACTTTTACTTTTTATTTCTCTTATCTTTTAAGAAAGAGGAGTTAACTGCATTCTATGGCCATTATGAAAAGCATATTAAAAAACCCCCAAAGGCTAGTCATAAGCAGCTAATGATTCTGAAGTCTAACTTCTAACATTGTCTCTGAAGAGCTCACTTCTTCCTCCTGCCTCTCAGCATCACCTGTAGTCCTTTACAAACGTGTTTCACTGCAGTCAATACACAATGACCTACGTCATAATAACATGTTACCACCCCATGAAAAGGGACTGGAAAAGAGTTTGTTGTATGGGATATGTGTATTAGAAAATATAACATATAGGAAAAGAAAACAGTACGTCTGTCGACCGTGACATATAAATATGGTTATTATGACTACCATTTTTTTTATAATGGCAGGCATTTAAGTAAAATTTTACAAACCATTTTTTTTAATTTTTTTTTTTTTTTTTGCAGTTTTTGGCTGGGGCTGGGTTTGCAACTTCCACTTCTGGCATATGGGGCTGATGCCCTACTCGTTTGAGCCACAGGCACTGCCCCCAAACCTATTTTTTTTAATAAGTCATTTGTACATAGATCATACATACATTTATGCTATTATGGGATTTGATGTGTTGATTATTTGTACAAATTGGAGAGCTTACATGCTACTAATCAACATAGCCTTCACCTCATTTACCCAATTACAGCATTAAGACATTTGTGTTCTACATCTGATAGATCCAACTTATACTTGCAATATGCTCCATAGGTGTGGTCCCCCTATTAAACCTCCCTCAATCAACCTACCCCCCCTTCTTCTTCCTCTTCCCTCCTTCATCCTAGGCTATAGTTGTGTGGAACTGGAAAATATTCTTCTTAGAAAAGTATTTCAGGAATGGAAAAAAATATATACAATGTACTCAGTACTACTTTGAAACCAATTTATAATCACAATTGCATATGAAAAACAAACCAAGTTTTCATTAAGTGTAGAATTCCCTTAAAAATGATTGTAAACAGGCTCAGCGCCTGTAGCTCAAGTGGCTAGGGCGCCAGACACATACACCTGAGCTGACAGGTTCAAATCCAAGCTGGGCCCGCCAGACAACAATGACAACTACAACCAAAAAATAGCTGGGCGTTGTGACAGGTACCTGTAGTCCCAGCTACTTGGGAGGCGAGGTAAGAGAATCACTTAAGCCCAGGAGACTGAGATTGCTGTGAGCTGTGACGCCACTTTACTCTACCTAGGGAGACAGCTTGAGACTCTGTCTCATAAAAAAAAAAAAATAGTAGCTTTTAAAGATAACATTTAAAGTTAAGTACATATAACTAAGTACAACAGATGAAACATCTCTCTGTATATAGACCAGAAAGAAGAAAGAAACAAAGCATTGAGTTCTACTATGACATATCGTACAGAATTAAAATACACTGGGGAAATGAAAATAATATGCCAGTTATTATAGCACAACATGTAAGCTAAGGTGAAAATGCCACAAAATGAAATTATATATAAAATCACAAATATAGAAAATCAATTGGTAAAGCTCAAAAAAAAAAAGTCTTGAATGGCAATCTCCTACTGAATCCAATACAAAATAGACTGGAGCTATAGTTTGCTTTGCTGATGGCAGACTAGTAGTAGTACTGCCTAATCACTAAGAGCACAACAAAATATTTCATTATTGGGGCTATTCAGAAAATAAAAACTATAATAATATTAGAAATACCACAAAATATATTTGGCTAAGAAAACAAAAAAATACAGTAGTAAAACTCAAAGCACAGAGCAAGGAAATTTGTACAATTAAAGGACAGTGTATACATAAAGGGAACTTAAAGAATGCAGAATGTTACATATTAAAGCAGGATGAATATCAAATGTTGTTTAAAGTTGATTTGTACAGAAAATGCTATAGAAATATGTGTATTTAGAGAAGGAAATATTTTTATAAACAGAAAGTAAAAATGTCATTACCTTAGCTCCCGTATTTTGAAATATGAATTAGTTTACTTATGGCAAACTTGCCTGGTATGAAAGTTTAGTCAATAAGTCTTTATTAGGTTCTAATTATCTGTCTAGCATCATTTTATATAATATTGTGTGAATAAAGTGGGAAAGGGGGATTAGAAAATAAATCAGAGCTTTCCTTCTGAATTCTAAGAGCTGCCTACACTAGACATTCATAAGTATATGCAATAAATACATGAAGTAAATTAAAATAAAAATGGGCATGCTAATAAGTGCAGGAGGAGTTTAGAAAATATAGATAATGTGGACTGAAATAACTAAATGAAATGGTATATGGACTAAGGAACTGATATGTGATAATGTATTACGTGGGTAGTAAGCAGTTGACTGACAACATGTTTCAATTTGTCTCTAACTGACCATAGGTCCTCTCCACTTTTAAGTCCCATCATAATATTAAATTCAGCATGTATGATATTGCATCCTTCTCTATTTCTCTCCCTGTCTTTTTTTAAGAGGCAAAGTCCTGCTATGTTGCTGAGGCTACTTCAAGGCTTAAAAGATCCTAGCACCTTAGCCACCCGCATAGCTAGGACCCCAGGTGCACATCACCTTGCCTGTTTAAATATTATTTTTTCTGACATTGAATCCATTCCTCATTCATTCCATTTCCTAGTATTGAACCATTTCATTGACAGATTTATGTATTGACTCATTGATATAGTCACTGACTAGGTACTGATATTCTACAGGGTTGAGTAGTGTTCCCACCAAATTCATGTCCACCCAGAATCTCACACCATGACCTTATTTGATTTAACATCTTTATAGACGCAATTAATTAAGCTTAGATGAGTTCATACTGGACTGGGGAGGTCTAAGTGTAAGTACTGGTGTCCTGAGAAGAGAAGGAGTTTATGTAGACAAAGACAAAGAGAAGGAAGGAAGCCACGTGGTGAGTGGAGCAGAGGCTGAAGTGAGGCAGCGCAAGCCCAGGAACCCCGGGTGGCACTGGCAATGCCCACAAGCTCGGAAGAGGCACGGTAGATTCTTGCCAAAAGCTTTCAAAGGGAGCATTCCTCTGCCAACACCTTAATTCAGATTTCTAGCCTCCAGAGCTTTGAGGGAGTAGAAATTTTGTGTTGATTTGTTACAGCAACCCTAGGAAACTAATGCAGACACAGGTTCAGATACAGATAGATCATGCTTGGTCTGTGCTGTCTTCTGCGATTGTAAAGATGATAAGTCTGAAGTTATGTCCTTCAAATGCTATGAGTCTCGGGCTGGGAACCCGGAAAACTCTTTTAAATTCACCTTCTATAGGACAGATAGTTGCCATGGGACCTCAGCTTCCCCCAAATCTGTCTCTTCATACTGAAGAGTTCCTGTAGCTTGGCATATAGGTAGCTACGTAGATCAAGGCAATCACAGCCTGATGGTAACACCTGTTTAATTGTTCACCTCTTCGGGTGAGGGGCGCTGGCTTGTTTACTAATTATTAATATAACGCTTAATGTTTGCTCAAAAAGTGCTGGACTATTGGCCCTGGATTTCTCTCCTGTGACAAAAACTCATCAGATGTAAAGCACCCACCTGGACCATTTATGTAACCCTGTGTGAATTGGAGCAAGGGGAACTGACGCAAATATGCTAATGTTTACACTGCTTACTGTGCCATAAGTAATAAAGTCCTTTGTATACGATTCAAGAGTCTTGTGTCTTCTGCCAACATCCATGGCATGGAGCAGGCTGGCATACGAGTCTGCATATTAGCTTATAAGTAGAGCAAAATCTCAAAATCCTTAACAGCTCTTGACATAGCCAATCAGTTTTTAAATTTTATTACTTCTTCATTTGCAATGCCTGTGATTATTTATTAATATTTAAACTAAATAAGACTTAGTACTACTTATACTGAGTAGGACTTAGTACTACTCATGACATTACTGAAATTATTTGATTACTGATTTTTTTTTTCTAATTTGTGTCCTAACTGAACAGTCATATCACTCAGCTGAAAAGCATAAAGAAAAATGTATGGACTTCCACTGAAAAGCTCCCAATAAAGTATTCAAAGTTCTTACAAATAGATCTCAGGGATTTCTGAAATTTTATTATTCATCGCCTAGTATTCTTTTCTAATTATTACCTAAGTTTAATCACATCTACAACTTTAAATTGTTTCCTTTAGGTGATGCATCAAACTTTGCTAAATTTCTTCTCTTACCAGACAAAGTGGGCATTCTCCAAATTATCTTTAGTTTGTACCCCATGCTGATTCTGAAGTCATTGAAAATATCTATATACTTATACACAGCATGTGTACTTATGCTATGATTTCAATGGGTACCCTAAAGTCCATGTGTTGGAAACTTCATCCAGAATGCAACAGTATTGGGAAAGGAGGTCATTAGGCCATGTCCTTGGGATTAGATTAATGTATTTACCAAAGTGAATTAGTCATCACAAGAGTGGAGAATGGTTTTAATGTTACATATAAATTCACATCTGGCTCCCCTCTTGTTCTCTTGTGCTTTCTGAGTGCTCTCTCTCCTGCCTTCTGCCAAAGGATAACATAGCTATAAGGCTATTATCAGATACTGCAACCTTGGTATTAGACTACTTTGCCTCCCAAACTGTGAGAAATAAATTTGTTCTCTTTATAAAATATCCAATAGGTAGTAGAGTATTCTGTTACAGCAGTGCCAAATGGATAAATGGATCATTTAATGTCCCCAAATGATCCTAAGCTTTTGAGAAGTGAGTTGACAGTAAGTTATGTTTTTATTCATAAAGCCCTGCAAAATGTACAACAAACGGAAGCCGCTGGGTAAATATTTCTTACACATCAAATGACAACAGTGATATATAATGGTACTTAAAGAGATCCTTCAAATTTACATAGTTTCAGACAATGTTAGAAAACTCATTTATACCATTTAGTATTTAAAATAGTTTTAAACTCAAAGCATTATGTGTAATACTGTCCATCTAAAATTTACTTTGACATCACTTCAAAGCTTATCAGAGGAGGCAGAGATGTTGCAAAATTGATGTAAGAAGAACAAAGAAAGGAGCAGAGTAGTTGTCCTGTGCACACTTTCATAAACTTAGCTCTCTGCCTTCTAGGAATGCCCAAATTAGTGTTTACATTTAACTAAAATCTATTCATATACATGGAATCAGCCTCTTGGATGTCAAGAGACAATATATTCCATAGAGTGTCATGAAGGTGACTAAGAAAATTAATTAGATCAGAATTCACAGTGTACCATGAGTCAGAGAATCATGGAAATTAGAGCAGGATAAGACCTTGGAGATCACCTTGCTCAATCCCTTCATTTGGCGGGTGAAGAAATTGAAACCAGATTGGCAAGGATAATTTCCCAAGGTCGCACAGATAATTAGTAGCAGAACAAGGCCTTCAGCATAGGTATCCAGACTTCTAAGTAGGGTCCTTTCAACTGATTAAAGGTTATGCTGTTTTAAAGCATTAAAAAATAGAATAGAAAAAATTGGCTCTCACATTAAGTACATTCTAAAGAGCTGAGAGTGAACATGCATATATGCGCATAGATGTGTAGAGCAAATAAACGCATGAGCATCTTAACAGACTAGGATATGTATATATAAAATGTTTTGTGCATAAAATATATAGATATGCACCTACATCATTGTTGTCTTTTAAAAACACTTTGGAAATGTAGCTTTTTTCTGGAAAAAAACGTTCTGCATTTCCTTTCAATAATTATTAACCCAAAGATTTTTTGATGATGACAAAAACATAAGCTTTGAGATTGAGAAGCTATTCAGAATGCGTAATTGATTTTCTGCACAGTTCATTTGATTACATCCTAAGGAATTTGCTACATTTCCAGAAATGAATCTAACACTTGAAAATTAAAATCACAATGAGACAATATGGCAGAGACTACAACTTGTTTCTTAATATTCATATACTTGTCTTTGCATAGCAATCTACTTTTTAGCTAAGAACATGGCCAATCAGCCAAGGGCCAAATTTTCTAACCCTTTTTTTTTTTTTTGCATCTGAAGTAACCTAAAAATAAGTTCTGTTCTCCGGATCATAATTGGCATGATATATTCACATTGTGAGTCAGGTCTTCCTAAAAAAGAAGTGTACTCTCTTTTACATTTCTCCCTCTCTGTGGCTGGATTGGAGGTGCAATGGTGATAGCTGAAGTGGCCATTGTGTACCCTAAGATTAAAGCTGTGTGTGAAACATGGCAGAGTGCCAGCTGGCAGGAACCTCTCCAACATCGTGAAACCATGTTGGAGAGGTTCTTGCTAGCTGGCACTCCTCAAAATCTTACCCAGCGATTCCCAATAGCAGAAAAAATACTTCTGTTTTGTGTAAGCTATACTTCGAGTCTTTTTCGTCACTTCAGTTTAACAGATACCTAACTAATAGAACTGGGGTGATTTGACTGGAGGAATTACACGTTTATAGGCAATGCTATGTGCAGAATAATAGACAAAATGGAACTAATAAATGAGCCTTTGCCTGACCAATTTCTCACAGCAAACCTTCCAACCTAAGGAAAACTTGAAAATGTCATCATATATTTAATGATTCATTTCACAGAAACATCGATTTTTTATAAACAAATAATCTTAGCTAATCATACTTCTGTACCTCTCTGGTCGCCTCCAATTTACAGCTGTGGCTGCCGTGTAGCAGAGAACTCAGCTCCGCCTTCCAAGGTCACCAGTCTGTTCTCACTGCTTCTCCTTTGTGCTCTTCTGGCTATCCCAGAGCTATTAAAGGACTTATTCTCCAGTGTTATACTTGTTTATTATCTTTGTTTACCATTGAAATGGGATATCTCAGTTTTAGATATTCAAATCCAAGCTCACACATGATGCTCAATGTCCTTGTATTTAGTGTTTATTTCTTTTTCTCAAATCTACGTAACTGGCTCCAACTAACCTTTCTTGTTTCCATACAAATTTTGCCTCTTGAGTGGTAAATCATCTCTGCAGTCAATCATTATCACATCTGTCTATTTCCTTCATACATTTTAATATTTGAAGCTGTATTATGCATTCATATTTTGACTGCCTGCAGTCTTTTAAAATGTACATTACAGAAGAGAAGGGGGCAGCTATTCTTGAAATGCAAATATGGACATAGTTTCTATTTTATTTGGATTGACAGGGTAGTGAGAAAAACAGACATTTAACAAATGACACTTAGGTAATCATTCAAAAGGTGATGTGGCTCTTATTAAATGAAGTATATATTTCATTTTATCAGAAAAAGTACTTATTTATCTCTTCAATGTAAGATTCATAAGCTCATTGAGCCTCAGCATGGTACACAATATGGAATAAAATGGTAACTTAGATAAAGTAGTACCTTGCAGATATATGAGTCTTTTCTAATAAACTTCAACTAAATTGATATAGTTTATATCTTTTTTATATAAATTTATTTTTATTTCTGATCTACAGGAGTAATAATATATTTGAACCATTATCCCATGTTTTCTCCTTGAAACTGGATATTAATTCATTCTCTTTATTTGCCCTGGCAAAGGGTATATAATGAAAATACATATGTGGTCTATGATTTAATGACAAATATTAAGTTGTTTCCAAATATGTTTAGTTATTCATTCATATAAAATGTGACACACTGGACCATTTGAAACACTTTATAAAATAGAAAGATCAGTCTTTTTCCAAGATACATAATTAAATGTCAGTTCTAGCAGAATGCATTTATTTTTCATCCTTTTTTCTTTTTATAACTCTGTACACACTAGCTTTTCAAAGTTATACAATTTTGTTTTGTTTCTCCCACAATTGCTTTATTGAAACCGAGAGCTGTAGCATAACTAAGCTGACACATGAAACTAACCACAAGTGGCCAGATGAATATCTCTACCAAAGAAGGAAGCACAAAAGTAATGCATGTCACTTCAATGGGAAAAGCCTAGACGTAAGCATACAATTCAGTTTCCTATTTCCTGCCTTGGGGTTCATGGACACACGCAGCAAGTTAGGCCACCCATCAGCCTGGATCTCTGAGTAACTACCATGAGCAGAGCCCCCTGCCAACTTTTTGTGCAGGAAGGATAAGTGAGAAACAAAATTTTGCCGTGTTCATCACTGAAAATTTTGAGTTTGTATAATATAGCAGTGTAACCTGTTTTGTTATCCTGGATTGAGGCTTCCAATAGCAATAAGGTAGGAGAAGAAAGGTGGGGTGTGTGTGTGTGCGTGTGTGTTTGTGTTTACAGGCTCAAATTCAGTCCAGAAGTGATGCACAACAGTGTTTTTCCCCTCCCACTGACTGTTATTCATCTCATGCCCCCACCTAATTCATACAATGGATGAATAATCAAAATTATGGAATAGGAAAAATTAAGGAGAAGAACACAGTAAATGTTTCTTTTCTTTCTTTCTTTCTTAAATTAAATAATAGCTGTGTAAATTAGTGTAATCAAAGGGTACAATGTGCTGGTTTCATATACAATCTGAAATATTTTCATCAAAATGTTTAACATAGCCTTCAAGGCATTTTCTTAGTTATTGTATGAAGACATTTGTATACTGCATTTAGTAAGTTTCCCTTGTACCCTTCTAAGATGAACCAGAGGTTGGGTGGAGGGAGGGTAATTGGTGGGGCTACACCGTACGCAGTAAATGTTTCTTGCTCATACTTTCTAGTCATGTTAATTTATAAATCACGTCTCTGAACTGTTTTTTCCGCTAGATAAATAGAGAAATAAATAAGCAATTTATGTGGTTGTGGTAAGGGTTCAATTAGTTTGTATATGTATGACACTATCATATAATAAGTGTCCAGAAAGAAATTGGCTGTTTCCCAGCCTTTAATATGGCTATAAATCATATTTTTTGTAATTAAATAATTTCATTTTTTTATAAATATTTATCAAGAAACATTTTTTATAAATATTATATACAATGTTATATAACTGAAAATTCAATTTTATCTTGCAGATAATATTTTCTGAAGCTTCTTAGTGATAAATAGATTTGTCTGTATCAAGTGGCCAAGATTTGGATAATAGGTAAAGATTACCATGGTCTATTGACTTCAGAGAACTCAGATAACAACTTGGTCCAGAATGTAATTTCTTAGAAGAGAAATCTACCTGATACCTGATAAAGTAGAAAGAATGTGATGAACTTCTACACTCAATGCACATCATTTGTTATTAAAATATGTTCTCAGTATTGCCATCTACTTGATACTTGTTACAATGTACCAGTTTCACAAATAAAAGATGGAATGCCTGCACCTATGTCTGAAGTAACAGAGATTCAAGAGAAAGACTCAATTTTCTCATTTATGTAATACAAAGACATATTGGATAAAACATATTTTAAATATAGCAAATGCTTGCTGAGTCAATTTATTTTTCAAGGCCTAACTTATCTTAGATCAAAGATAATTGATATACCAATATCAATTTTATGCTGGGAAGTATAAGATGCAAAATAATTTTTAAAATCCTATAGCTATATCTGTCATTTTGTAAGAATAAACACTTGAAAGTTCTGATCTGATTAAACACATTTGTATTTTGCATTCAGAATAGAATTTTCACTAAGCTTTTACTTATACACATCTCAATTTTGGTCAATGTATAAATATATCTGACTCAATTTCATTTGATAGCTGTACTAAACAAAATCACCCTATCATTTTCATCTAAACAAGGATCAAAATTAGTAATAGAAGTGAGACAAGGCGAAAAACAAATATATCCTACTTTTTTCATTCTTTTCCTTCTTACTGATAATCTTCTCTATGTAAATGCATTCTAAAATTTATCCAGCTCAGCCAATAAGTTAAAAAAAAAGAGTCATCCTTTCAGAATGGAACAATAGTAATTTTATTGTCTACTAGCTAAAGAGTGCATAGAGAGACATATTTTTGGTCATCTTCATGCAAATAAGCATTGAACTATAATTTTAGTTTGTAGTGCTATATTATTTACCAGTTCTGGGGATACTTGTAATTCAGGCGGTGGATAATTACAGCATTATGTTCTTTTAAACACCATTAAAAAGAACAGGTGCAGTTTTTGAACACCAAGGACAATAAGCCAATCTGTGTTTAGAGCTGCACGCCTGCTTATAAGAATGAAAATGTGCTGATGTGATGATGACTTTTAAACTGTAGATGATGTTAGCAAACAAAAGGTTGTTTTTAGCTGCCTAGTTAGCAGTCTTTTTTATGCCTCTAGCATTTTTTCCCCAAATCACAGACAATTTATAGAGAAATGGTTGTATTACTTCCTTATACTGCAGTGAATAACACAGAGATCGCTATTTCCACACTGTACTTCTAAAATCAAGATAGAATAAGAGGAAAATAATGATGGTAAGGCTGAAAACAGGATAGTGAATCCTCATTTTAAAACAGTATGATTAACAAAAATCCATTCTTTAAAGAAAAATCCTGTAAGATTCATATATGTATACATTCTGGACTTATGAATTAATTTCTTAATTTCTGATTATGTATCCCAGTGTGGTTTTGATCATGAGTAAAGCACATTTCAGGCAAGGCCAATTAATCCAGTAGGTTGCCTGCAGGACGGAATCCAGGATTCATGTCTAGATATTGAAGCTCCTTCTGTCACAGAGATTTCTGTCTGTTTTTTTATGTTTTTCTTTCTCTCTCTAGTTTGGAAGTTTTTCGGAGCAAAAAAGAAAGTTAGTGGAGATCTTTGAGCTGTTTGATTGCCTGCATGACTTTTTTTTAATCAACAAACTGACCAAGAAACAAGCAGAACCTTTTCCCTAAGTCTCCTGCCTGTGGGCCCTGCTGCCCTGTGGAGAATCAGGAGTCGACAGCTGAGACAAGCTCTTCGTGCTCAGGTTTTTGTTTATTGTTTTTTTCTTTTACGGTTAGCTTTACTCAATTTAAGTGTTTCATCCAAATGTTTTTTACACCTTCCTGATGGGTAATTAGTTAACTAATTAGATTTAGTGTCTTGAAATTTTTTTTTTTTTTTTGAGCTGATTCCCTTAATCCAAAGCGTTATGTTAATTATCTCAGGAGTGAGGAGAGATAAGGTCCAACTGTGAAGGTCCTGATCACAGCAGAGAAGAGTCCTGCTTCCTCCTGCCCACCATACTTCCCTGCATTCTGATGTTTGCTGAATGCTTACTATATTCTAATCCCAGTTCTAGGGGCACCACATGCATTACCTTACATAATATTCTCAAGAACTTTCAGCACTGGCATGGCATTTTGGAGGTATCTCCAGGATTGCGGCTGGGCAGCCAGGAATCCCATTTCTCAGTCAGCTTTGTATCCGGGCAGGGCCAGATGGCAAGACCTTGACGACACGGCACAGGTGACAACAGTAACAACAGTAACAGCTCTGGGCTTTAACAGCTAAGAGGTTGCTTCCCACACTCTTCCCCTTCTCCTGCAGGGTATTGATACCCCAGGTGATCTTGGAAGCCAATAATAAAAAATGCAAAAACCTGAGTTTTCTTAATGATTATCTGGAGCAAAGGCAGAAGCTTTCACACCCTTACAATTTTGCTCACTATTCCCCACTAACCTGGAATTACGTGTTTTTAACCAGGGAACGAAAACCCCTCTTGCGTTTGTTCAGTATGTGTTGAGTCTATTTGTTCCATCAGTTAGCTTGTCTTAACTGATACAGATAGATATTATTATTATCGCACTTTATACTTGATGAAACTGTGATCAAGATAGGTTAGGTTACTTGTTGAAGGTTACACAGTACAAGAGGAGGAAGTTTTCTAACTCTAAAATCTTGCTGCCAAAACTGTGTATAAAGACTTCACTCCCCATGAAATGGATATAGGATTTCTTGACTGTCACCTACTCTGGAGATTGATGAGGTAAGATTTTCAGATTAACTAATTATGTATAATCTTCTCCATTCAAAAACCCTAAAATAGTAATAATAGTAATGATAAAAAGACGCCTTTTCTATTCCGTGACTGTGGCTCTCCTAACCAGTAAACAGTATATCACGTGTTTCTAATCACTCTGACTCCCGGCTGTTCACACACCCATCAGATCAACAATGACTATGTATTCCATTTCCTAAACAGATCTTATATTTTGGCCCTTCCTTGTGAAAATCTTTGTTAACTACTGCCTGGATGTCCTATCTCTAACCTTCCTTATATGTGTATTATCAGCTAAGTGAACTACTTAACAAGTATGTCAGGTAATATCACTCACCTGCTCAAATAATCAATGGTTCCATACTATGGGCTTATTAAGCTTTCTGTGATCGTACTCCTATCTACACTTCTATTTTCACTTATCTTCATCCTTTCCCTTGAATTTAATGGGCAGGAAACTAAACTATAACAGATCCAAGACATTATTAAATCTAATATTCTGTGTTGGTTATTTGCAATGACAACCTTGGAAATGTACAGAAGGAATATTATCTACAACACAGAGTTATTGGGATGGCTAAGAAAATACACACAATGTGCTCAGCAAAGGTTTAAACTGGCTATGCTGCCTAGTGAGCATGCAAATTACTTGATGAAAATGAAATCTTATCAATTATTTATAATCTGAACATCAATTTTTGGTATTATTTAACATGACATTCATGAAATACTTAGGACCTATACATCATATTTGCTTTGGGCTTATCCACATAGACTTCTGAACACATTGGCAGTGTTCATGGTGCTATACATTTGTATATTATGCATTTTCTGTCTATAACCACCTAAACAAGGGGAATTTGTCTGGAAAGTGCTAACCAATTATTCTTTAAATCTTAACTTGAATTATAACTTAATCATGAAAATTTTATCCCAGGCAGACTCAGTTTCAAAACATGGCCATCATTTGACTTAGCAATTCCACTACTTAGGTATTTATTCAAAGGGAAAAAAAAGATATTTTATCAGAAATACACTTGCACTTGAACTTTATAGCAACATAATGCACAATTTCAAAAATGTGGAAATAAACTCAGTGCCCATCAGTACATGAGTGGTTTAATAAAATGTGTAATTAGTATACCGTGGAGTACTGTTCAGTCATCAACGGGCTAAGGTGCCAGCCACATACACCTGACCTGGCAGGTTCGAATCCAGCCCTGGCCCGCCAAGCAACAATGGTGGCTGTAACCAAAAAATGGCCGGGCGTTGTGGCGGGTGCCTGTAGTCCCAGCTACTTGGGAGGCGGAGGCAAGAGACTCACTTGAGCCCAGGAATTGGAGGTTGCTGTGAGCTGTGATGCCACAGCACTCTACCCAGGTTGATAGCT